>JZKD02S1668968.1:99925-110195 GCA_000966675.3 Picea glauca | reverse complement strand
TGTTCGCACCCTGGCTATTAGTTACAGTGCGAACTGTTCGCACCCCAGTTTAATGCAGCCTGCGAGAATCAGGAATTCTCGCAGACAGATATATAGGTAGCCTGCGAACATCCTTTAAAAGCATGATTTCTGGAAGAAGACAAATGTAACTTTTCTCAGGAAAGTGTTCTTAGTGAAGAGCTTGATTTTACATCATCATAACATTATCATGATATCATCATAATGACCAAAATTGTGGATAACAGTCCATTTAGTAGCCAACGATGTATTTATTATTAATAATGATCAAAACATTACATTTCTTAGGCACACTAGCCTTTTAATAATTGTTTGGGCACTCTAGCCTCCCAACAATGTAACAATACATTATTTAATACGGGGATTCAAAACCCAGGGTTTTACAATTGGGAAATGAATTTTGGGACCAATCTTGGGAGTTGTGCAGTGCATGCAAAGGAAGGAAAAGTAGTTAGTGTATTTTTCAGGATCAACGCATGTGAAAGAAGGAAGACAATTAGAATTCATTAGAAATTTTGGGTCCATTGAAATGGGATAAGAACTAGTGTAAATGTATAAATATGTAAGGGTTTTGGGATAAACAATAGAAAAATCATTAGAGGAGTCAATAAAGTAGTATGTGAGTATGAGAGAATGAGCTTATAGAAGTTATGTGTGATAGATGGGAGTGAGTAAGAAGACCTAAGTGTGCACTATATGCGTGAATGACAAGGAATTTTTTTATATAACTAAGATATCATGTATGAGCACAATGTGCATATTTTGTAAGGGATGATTCTGAACAATAATGTAAGAAGTCGGTCATTGTGGACGTAGCCCATCTTGGGTGAACCACGTTAAATATGGTGTCTATGCGTTATGTTATGATGTGTTTGTTTTTTATTTGTATTACATGCATATGATTTACTTATGTTATTATGCATATGTTATATGTTTTTGCACACATGGTATAATATATAATGAATTAATGTTAAGGATAATGTTTCTGATGAATTCCTCTCATCGCTTCATGACAACAGAAACTTGGTTCCTACAGTCCCCATAGATACCTCGGGTGAGACTTCACCTGCTTGTAGGTGATGTTGAAAGGGTTGGTATCTTATGGTTTTGTTGGTCAATTAATGTTGAACCATGGGTTTTCCCACTGCACAACAATAAATGATTTCGTTGTTGGGACCAGGATCTGTGACTGACGGGAATGTGGATAATGACTAAGTAATATATTGAAAAGTGGTTCAAGGAAAAAGAGTGCAATTTTTCCATAGATCATAATAATAAACCACGAATCATTTTAGAGCAATGGTTGTAGAGGTATGTATTTACAAACTTACATGATATTTTCTTTCTTGATTTCCAAAATATTTTGGCTAAGTGAGTATAGATATTAGCTAAAAATAATGGAACATTATGCGCTATTGTTCTGAGGAATTGGACCCATGGATCAATTCAACAAGTTAATACTATAAGTAATTGAATCTTGTGCACAATTGATTTCTAGATGGATAGTATATTAGGGGGTTATATTATTGAGTTTTCTATAGATTGTACCCAATCATATAGTGTTGTTGAAAGAGAGTTATGAAATGATCCATGCGAAAGGTATTTGAAATAACTCTCTACTTGGATCAAGATTTCGTTCTGTGATAAGGGGGTTAGGAATATGGAATATGATTTCCCTAGCAGCTAGGTGCCTTCACGCGCATAGGGGGGACGCGGGGCGACCGAGGGGATGGTATGAGTGTATAATAAGAGGGATAAAAGAAATAATTAGTAAGTAACAAATGGACTGTGAATTTCAAGAGAAGAAGAATGTGCAATAGAAGAAGAGATTGGATTATTTTGCAATGGAAAGATATTTCTCTACAATAGGAAAAGGATTGTGGATGAGAGAGAAGAGAAACATAGTGAGGTTGAGGAAAGAGACACTAGTGTAGTACTCTAGATCAAAGGAATACCATGCACAAAGGAAAAGGAAAAGGATCATCATCTCAGTCCAGCAGAAGGAGATCCATCACATCCCAGTAGCCCCACTTAGGCAAGACTCTACATCAAACCCATGACCCCATGATCATCTTCGAGATCTGAAACTTTTTCACTTGTATTTAGTGACATAATAAAATATAAAAGTAAAGATAGTAAGAGTAGTGGAAGTAGAGTGAAAACCCTAAATCGGTTGGTGACACCGACGAAGAATACTATGGGGTACGCCATGGAGGGGTAGATCCCACATTGAGAATGCATTTCTTCCATGGAGCAGAGACAAAATATCCAAAACAACAATTTTTTTTCTGTGTTCAGCAATATCGACCGTGAAGAATGTCTAGGATGACGATGTGAAAATTTTGCAGTTAGTGATGAAATTCATAGACAACACATTACTATGGTATATGAAATATCATTCCACTATGCTTCCAGGACAATCTAGAACCTTGGTGGACATCAGGCAATCCTTATGAAAATAATTTCAAAAATTGAAGTCTGATTTGCAGTGTATTACACAGATGAAAGAGATCAAGCATTTTTAGAATGAGTCACTATGGGATTTTGATCAAAGATTCAAGATATTGATGGATCAATTGACCTTACAAATTCCATATGACCAGCACAAGAATGGTTCATTGTAGGATTGTTACCACATATACATTACCCCTTGATGCAGCAGAAGATTACATCATAGTCATAATCATTATAGATCGCCATGAAATTTCCAACATCCCCTATAGGAGAGAATGGCATAGAAATGTCTCAGGTTCAATCACAGTTAGAAACATTGACCATTTAGTTTCAAGAGATTGCTAAAGGGAAAGAGAAATGTGAATACCTATGGTGTGTTACATGCAGAACATAAGGTCATCATAAGAACAAGTGTCTAGATTTTAGAGAGTATTTGGATATAGGAGCACCTAATCCCTTCGCACTAGGAGGAGGACTGTATTGTGAGATATTCAGAACAATAGGTCATCACTCAATTGCATGTCCTTTGATGCAAAAGTATTAAAGAACTACCACAAAATTATTTGTAATTTTTGTAAGTTAGTAGGACATGGTGAATAGTAATGTCGCACACTCAATCTCATGAGAGAACACACTGTGAATGCATACACAGTCCAAGGGGGAAAAGGACCGTAAGGAGGGATACCTTAGTATAATACTCCAAGAGAATACAATCAATAAGGAAGAGGAGGATTCATGGTTATGGAAGACGAGGATTCGATAGAGGAAGTAGACTGATTATATGTTATAACTGTAACCATCTTGGTAATTTGGCACAAGATTGCATGAATCTTTGTACAACGTGCATATACTTTAGAAGGTTGGATCATGCGATGAAAGACTATCCACAAATGATTGTGAAGTGGAATGAAAAGAGGAATAGAAATTTTCATATGATAGTAGCAAAATAGTGTGATGATATACCAAGAGTACCAACAGTTATACACAAAGGAGAAAGAACAGGAATTCAGACTCAACAGTGGGTCAGGAAAGCAACAAAATCTCCTCTGACATCTGATTCTCAAAAGGAAGGAGACACATACAAGAAATAAAGGAAGGAACTATTGCAAATAGAATATGTATCCTCGACTTCACAACCTATGTATGACAAGCCACCCGTGTATGACATGCCTCCATCCTATGACCACTCGATGATAGACAAAACAATTGAGAAGTTCAATACTCTAAAATTATTCTTAAATATTTGTTTAGAACTAATGAAGGATGAAACTACATTAGACGCACTACACGAGATGATCTATTAGTGCATGCAAGATAAAGCAACACCTAGTGCACAAAGAGAAGTTAACCAGGTACAACGCAAGAAATAGATGAATAGAGAATTATGACTTAATGCATAGGTTGGAGATTATGATATGGAAAATATCATCATGGATATGGGATCATATGTGAATATAATTATAAAGTAGACATGTGAAATGATGGGAAAACCCAAGTTGATCTGGTCACCAATTCAGTTGATTCTAGCAAATAAACACAAGATTTTCTTGATTGGAATACTGACAGGGGTAAATGTTAACATAGATGGAGTGCACAACATAATTTTTTTTGAATTAATAGAGATAGTTGATGGTACAAAACCTTATCCATCATTACTGAGACTCGATTAGGATTTTGATAACCAAAATATTATTGATATGAAAAAGAGACAAATGATCATTGAAGTAGGAGACTTAAGATTTATTGCACCATTGGATCCCACAGAAGGAAGATGATATGTGGAACCAAGAAGGGGAAAAGAACTCTATAAACATTACAGTATGACCACAAATATGGATGACTATATTAATCCTATAGCTAAAGGTGTAATGAGTTTACAAAGTATCAGTTCTTGCACATTGGATTCAGAAGAAGACATAGAACATTGGAAACATAGATTACATGAAGTATCTACAAGGAGATGTGCTCGTAATACCCACACATTGTGGTATATTGGATTTGAGGTATGTAATCCCCCAAAGTATGATGGACTACCATATGTAGATATTTTTGTAAGAGAATTTGAATTGTAGATACCAAATCAACAGATATATTGTGATGAAAGTGACTCCGAGAAGATGGTGGGATATGCATAAGGATAGAATAGAGAACTAGAATCAATGTAGAAGGTTGTTATAGGTCAGGTCTAGAATATAAACTGAATTTGTTTTGCAGAAGTATATTGGGTTGAGTTGTCCTATAGATCATCTTACACAGTGCACTGGGACATGGAGTTCAGTACCTAAGCCGGAATGTATGCACTTCTTTGCACACACCCTGGATATGATACCAAAGAACTATTACTTAGAACTGGAAGTACGTAGAGGAACAACAAACTAGGAAGACTTGACTCACAACTTTAAGGTAACCTTTAATTTTTAATATGATACCCCTTTGGTAGACACAACTCTACAGATTATCAAGACCATGATCTTTACACCAGAAGATTTGAAGATACCAACAACCTTATTTACTGTGCCCAGATAGTATGTTAATGTTCAAGAGGTTTTGGAATGCTATAATGTTGTTGGAGAAGACTGGGAGGATCAAGGCCTGAGGAATTTGCAAATACCAAAACTTGAAGGAGAGCCCATAGTAGAGGGTACCGAGCTTGATCTTTCGAGTATGAATAGACATTGAGAATGAACAAAGTGAAAATTGGTAGAAAGGATAATCCCAAGTTTACAAACATTGGAGATTACTAGAATGAAGAATTGTCGAGAAGATTATTGATTTACTACGTGAATACAAGGACATTTTTATGACTACATTATCAAAAATGAAATGGATTGTTGGGGATCCATGTAAGAATAAGACAAGAAAAAAAACATTCTGATTAGTATATGGTCAGGATGAAATTATTCCCACAGAATTCATTGTGCCAAGTTTGAGCATTGTCGCGCTGAAAAAGCTCATTGATTCTAGCGCAGTAGAGAAAATACTGTCAGAGTTATTGGAACTGGAGGAAGACCACTTTGTCACAATATTCCATCAGCAAGTTCATAAAGTGTGCGAAAATGCATGGCATGACATACATATTAAATATAAGAAGTTTCATATGGGAGACTTATTTTTTCTCTATGACAACATGTTTTTGCAACACCCCGAAAAGTTCCAAATGAATTGGTTGGGTCCGTATGTGGTAAGATTTGTGACAGAAGAAAGTTTTGTTAAATTGGAGAAATTGAATGGGGAAACCATGGAAGCGCTCGTAAATGGAATTCGACTAAAATTGTATAGGGACATTCGTGCTTTGACACACTATCTTGATCATGTAGTATGTGTACCATAGTATTTGTATTATATTGTATTATAGAGGAAAAGAAAAAGAAAAGAAAAATAAATAAAGTTCTAAATTGGGTATTATTCAGAAAAGTCAATGATGAATAAGAAAATGTTATGGAAAGGAAGGAAACTTAAATTGTCCACATAAAGGAGAAGTGAAGAATCGGGATAAAGACCTATGAGGAGGAAGGAAAAAAATAATTAAAGAGAAAACATCATGGAATGATGGTGGGAAGGCATAGTGATAAATGAAAAGAGGCAATGAAGATCTTGATAGGCTGGAAAATATAGACCACGATCCATCAAAATATATGAATTTAATGAAGAATATGAAATGAATTGAATGTGATAATAATAATATGGGACTACAGGTTTGGGCACAAAGAGGACGATAACAATTGGTACAAAGCTATAAAATCACAGTAGGGGCGGTGAGGACAGTCGAGTGTCATGAAAAAAAATATGAACCACAAAGACATATGGCACCACCAAAGGCAGGGGAATACACGTTCGTGACAAAGAAGTCACACACTAATAAAGCAACAATTCTAGTAAAAGAATAAACACTTGAGGCATTCGATCCAATCAAATTTACCAGAACATATGTGCCACCAACAAAGCCAACAATGGAACAAGTCAGACTACAAAAATAGGATATGTATGACATGGTTACACCAATGATTCCACCTGGGGCCACTGTCAAAGGAGAAATTTTAGGTGCAATAGGGAACCTGAGGTATTCAGACCACAACCTTGAATATTTAAAGAAGTTTCCAATGTTAGTGCCACATAAGTATTTGTGCAGATTAATGAACCTAAGATCACTTGTAATCCCAATTGAGCTGAAGGAATGGGCGACAGGGTTGTAGTGGATAGGAATACTAAATTTGTTGGAGATACCTCATTTTGGCAGGAGCGTGGAGATAAAAATTCGCATCAAATTATTTTTGAGTTACGTCCACGGAGGGTTTGATGGTTGGAAATAGTAGTGTCAATCGACACACACTTGATTGTGTAGATTATGACATTACCACCAGTAAGGGAATACCCTCTACTATTGTTCCTAGATAATATACAAGAAAAGGAATTAGCAGAAAGAATGAAGGAAATATATGGCACACACAAAAGAACGTGAAAAATAGATGTCATGAGCATCAAGAATGATACAGTAAGATTTGTGACACAGGTGTTGGCCTGTAAGTTACTTAGAAAATGTCATAAGGACCAGGTGTCAGTAAGATTCATAGCAACAATGGAGAAATTCACATCAGGAGTGATGATGAATTGGTCAACATTTCTTGTGAATAAATTTTTAATGGACTATAGGGTGGCATAGAAGATAGGAAGAAAGTTCCATTATACGTGGTTATTAATTTTGATAGAATTGACTACTTGGAGGGATTAATAAGAGGCATAGTTCCTAGAAGGAATGTATAAATCATTATTGGAAACAAGATATGTATCTTTGTGGCATCTTATGCACAAGAACAAACAGTTGGAAAATAATATAACTTTCTACATCTATAAGGAGACTATTCGAAAATTAATTCAAGACATGGTGTGCATTCAGCTGCAGATAGTTGAATCTTATAAGGAGATTGCACAATTTAAGACATGGAAACACCATATGTATATTCAAGAAAAGAAGGATCCATATCAACAATGGTTGTCAACGAATTATATGGTGAGAGAGAAAGACATAATCAACATTGTAAATGATTGGGATGAAGAGTGGAGAACCCCAGTGACAGAAACGGTGCAATAGGAGACACAACCAGAGAAGGAGACCTAGGAACCATAAGAGAATAATTTTGAGGAGCTCATTGATATACTAAAAGGATCATAGCAGCAGAACTGAGTGGTCAGGGACGAGTCACAGGTGAGTGTTGGGGGATTGTTGTGATAGGCATTTTGGGACCAATATTGGGAGTTGCGCAATGCATGCAAAGGAAGTAAAAGAAGTTAGCACATTTTCAGGATCAATGCATGCGAAAGAAGCAAGACAATTAGATGTCATTTGAAATTTTGGGTCCATTGAAATAGGCTAATCCCTAATGTAAATGTATAAATATGTAATGGTTTTGGAATAAAAAGTAGAAAAATAATTAGACGATTCAAGCAAGTAGTATGTGAGTATGAGATAATGAGCTTATAGAAGTTGTGTGTGATAGATGGGAGCAAGTAAGAAGAGCTATGTGTGCATTTTATGCACAAATGACAAGGGTATTTTGGGGTATAAATAAGATATCGTGTATGAGTGTAGTGAGCGTATTTTGTAAGGGATAATTCTAAATAAGAATATAAGAATATGATCATTGTGGATGTAGCCCATATTGGGTGAACCACATTAAATGTGGTGTCTATATGTTATGCTATGATGTGATTGCTTGTTTTTTGTATTGCGCACATATGATTTAGTTATGTTATTATGAATCTATTATATGTTTCTACGCACATGTTATAAGATATAATGAATGAATGTTAAGGATTATGGTTATGATGAATTCCTCCCATCCCTTCATGATTGCATAAACCCAATTTGCATGAATTCATCCCAGTCCCCATAGATACCTCGGGTGAGAATTAACCTTCTTGCATATGTTTCCAAAAGGTCCAATATCTTAGGGTTTTGTTGGTCAATCAATATTGAACCATGGGTTTATCCACTACATGCCAACAACATCGTTACACTATCACCTGTCATCCCTTCAACGCCATACACTAGCGCTTCATCTGCTTTCGAATACCGATATACATTGGTGTAGATCCCCATGTATTAGTCTATACATCATGTATCAAGAAGGTTCCTTTATATCTATATAATACATGGTGTATTGGTCAGGTTCATCTCTCCCTCTCTCTCTTCGATGCACTACTTGTAAACAAGTTTCCCTTTTTTGTCACTGGTAGGCTAGAAGAAAGATGTTGACCCCTCATCGACACTAATTGTATCAACAATGATCTTCTTTTTCCTCATTAACTTCGACTGTTTCAGAAAGAATACTTCATCTTGAAGAAACTCCCAAGTTCCTCCAACACAAATTAGTCTTGCTATTCCCACTAATCATATTCCTATGGTTTCAAGTGATTAATACCTTTATACCTAACTAGATCACTAATGAAAATTTTACTACCTTGCCTAGTATACAACATGTTGTATTCATGATTGAGTTTTTTTGTGTCTCCATCATCTTTCATTATGCATACCATGCCAACATGACATAGGAATTTAAGGAACTGAATTTGGGAAAAGTAGTAGCGAGAACCAGATCCAAACTTTCATTTAAAAATGCCTTTACTCACAATTTTGGATATTATTCAAAGTGGAGTTTTCACTTCTAAAACATACTAGATGTATTTTTTACATGATCATGACTCCAATGTCACTAACAAAATTAAAATATGTGGTCCAGAAGTGCCAAAAAAATCACCAAGGATTTCCCATCAAGCGAGCCTCGTTAACCATGAACTTCATTAAACATCACTCTAATCAAATTATGAAACGAATTTGTAAGGTCTCTCACTAGAATCCCATCCTTTTTCTCTATGGATTTCAAAAAAAGACGTCTCAATCAGACATAATATGAGAAAATTATGGACTTTTGAACTCAAGCTCTTATTGTTTCTTTCTGTTTAAAAAAACACTTAGGAAATTTTTGGTTTGTATTCCTACATAGGACAGTTTGTACTCATCTTGTTGATACCAAAGTTTGTGCTTTTATTGCTGACACATAGGGGATTCTATGCTCATCTTTCGAATACATAGGAGAGTTCATTTTCATCTTGCTGATACATAACAAAGTTTTTGCTTATCTTGTTGATACAAGAGTTCATTCTTTTCTTTCCGACACATAGGGGATTTTGTGCTCATCTTGCAGATACATAGGAGATTTCATGCTCATCTTGTTCATACATAGGGGAATTCATGCTCATCTTGTTCATACAATATTTCATGTTTTTCTTTCCTACACATAGGGGATTTTGTGCTCATCTTGTTGATATAAGAGTTCATGCTTATCTTACTAAGACATAGGAGAACTCATTCTCATCTTGATGATACATAGGGGAGTTTGTGCTCATCATTCCAATATAAGAGTTCATGCTTTTATTTCCAACACATAGGGGAGCTCGTGCTTATATTTCCAACACATAGAGGAGTTCATGCTTATCTTTCCAATATAAGAGTTCATGATTTTCTTACTGACACATAGGGGAGTTTGTGCTTATCTTTCCAATATAGGGACAAGACCCTACAAAACTAGCTTTCATATTTTGGTCATAAATTTCGACTCCAATATATTTTTCACTTGTTCCTTATTCCATTGGAAATGCCTTTCCAAGATATACAACTTAAAAATGATATGATTTAAGACATTCCTCACCAATTTTTCACATTTTTAGGATTAATATCTAGCACATTTGCAAAAGTACCAGACAACATAGTACTTCAACCAAGAGCATAGGAATAAGGAAC
>JZKD02S1668968.1:33285-45893 GCA_000966675.3 Picea glauca | reverse complement strand
TTTCTTTTGACAACGATTCCATCCTTTCACTCACATTTTCATGGTTTCTTGTACCTACATTTTCTGCTTTTTCATATAGCTTTCCATGGTTGCTTTACCTGCGATTCATGAATCCCGTTTTCTTGATTTTCCTGAACCTGCGTTTCCCTGGATGTAGCACCTGTGTTTTCTGCATTTTATATAGCGGTCCCATGATGGGGGGTTATATAGAGAACTCATAGCAAGTTATATAGTGAACTCTTATATCTTATATATAGTGAACTCTTACAGCAAGTTATGATGACAATCACTGTAATGTTCAGTTTAATTTTCCCTTTGAATTATAGTTAAACAATGATATATTTACTCAGCAATGTTAGTAATACTTAAATAGAAATTTGTTAATGTTTGCAGCGAATTATTTAATTATAGTGAGCATAATTGTATGATTATGTTAGGGACAACGAAACTTAATTGTATGATGGCGTTTTGATGTGTGGGAAATAGAAAACATTTGATTCTGTTGTGTTGACAGCGTGTCCACCCATTATATTGATAGACAACATGTGATAAATGGAAATGACCTTATGAATTAAACAACAATTAATTTATTGATAGATAGCGCAATATATAGATGGAAGTGATTTATACATTCAATGTCACAATGATATCTTATTTCACCCAACACTATCATCTTTTCACTGAGCAATATAATTAACTTAGCATTATATCTCGACAATATATATCCTTATTATATATCATCATTTATATCATTATTACACATAATTAAGGGTCAACATTAAATTTAGACTTTAATGTCTTTATGTTATGTCATTACTGTTAATTATTAATTAGATCTTATTGTATGGTCATCGAAAATATAGAGAATCAAGTTAGATAGCAATGATATTTTTGTTCCCAACAATGTTTTGTCGATGCGTGGTATGTGGTGTGTAACTAGCAATTTTGATAGGTAGTATTGGATAGACTGCAAAATAGTTGTTTAGCATTGTTATTAAAATTATTTATAAGCAAAATAATGGTATCAAATTTGCATTGAATAGCTTCGACATGAAATTTTATTTATAACCTCAAAACAACATTAAAATAGCATTAAATTTAGCATTGAAATGGCACTTATTTTAATGGACAATTTATAATTGTTGATAAGCGTATTTGATTTGGTTAGGTGCCTATCTTAGTTAACATTATAATAAAATTTATGACCTTAGTAGATTGGTAGCAGTTCATCCTTCTCTCTTAGACATCTTTCTTATCAATTAATGGTTGGGTTGTTGGCGGAGTCGGGTAATAGCTTGCAATTTTCCTTTGAGTGTAGTCCTCTTGTGTCTTGTCGACCTGTTGCTAGGGTGTGTGGGTATCGTCTTCTTATCAGCTATTTCAGTCTCCTAGAACATGGGTTTGTCTTGAGTCTATGGTCTAGATATAATATGTTTGTGCCAGGTTTATTGTCACACCTATCATCTGGGGACGGAATGATTCTTGATGAGGGGATCATGGCACGACCTATTGAATAGAGGTGAATGATATCGTGGCCGTAGTTTGTGCTTCTCGTGTGAGTGTTATTGATTGTTGTAATTTGTTGTTAGCACTTGAGTTGTAACGCCTTCATGCGTTTGGTTTACGCGCCTTGAGGTTCGAGTCTTTGGTTGTCAAGGTCATTTTGTTGGGAGGGGGATGTTGTCCCTTATCTTGTAGGCGTGGTCATGATTGCATCGGGTGAGTAGTCGTTTCTCCTTGTCATTTTACGCATGTTTCTCCCAGTTTCTATTGTGCCAGTGCGTGGTGTCATAGTTGTATGTTGCCTGTTCAACGGGTGTGGTGCTCTTCGTCAAGTGTGTTGTCTAGCTGTAATCATTGTTGTCATCCTGTTTTGTTTTTTTTTTTAAATTCACACTTTCTGCTTCACTTGTATTTGTAACGATGGGGACATCACATATGGTATCGGAGCGGGTTCAACCCTATGATTTTAGATCACCAGGATTTCCACTGCAGTAAACCCTTGAGTATTAACCGATGTGTTAATTAAAAACCTTAACGCATCCATGTGGTGATCGCATTTAGAGGACGCCACAGTGGTTCACGACGTGGTTTCATGGAAGGAGGTGCAACACCTCTAGAGGTGCCCACACCTTTTGAGTCTAACCCCCAAGGGGAAGATGAAGTCCTTGGGCTGAAGTTGATTTTTGTAGGGATGATGATGGTCTGACAATGTCCTTCTAGAGATTGTCAGAAGCCTTGATCCACCATTTGTACTGAGATAAGGCCAGGGCACCTGTACCCCTGAGGGTCGACAGTGCACCCAGCCAATACTATTAGTATTCACTACAAACTTGAGAAGTCAAATTTCATGAGTTCTTTGGTGCCCCAAATGACGTAACCACCAAGGCATGGTGGGAGAGTATGGAGATGTGCTTTGCACTTCGCAATTATACTTCCAACACAAAGGTCTGCATGGCGGTCTTCAACTGAAGGGGAGCGCTCTTCTATGGTGGAAGACACTCATGCCTCTTTTGAACATGGTCATCGACGACGTGTCATGGGAACTATTAGAGGAACGGTTCCAAGAGAGGTATCTTTCTGAGGAATTCATTGAGCATTAGCTCAATGAGTTCGACGCCTTGTGACAAGTCAGTTGCATGATGCCCAAGTACGAGGCCCATTTTGGAGCTACTTCGGTATGCTCCACACAAAATTACCCAGAAACTTAAGGTCAAAAAGTTTGAGTTTGGCCTTATTGTTAGAATTCAACTTCTACTTCGGGTACCAGGAAGAGAACCATGGGAGCTTTGAGAAAGGCCCATTGGATTCATGTAGTGGTAAATAACTGCTAGGAAGAGCACCAGTCAATTGCGCTCAAGACAATAGGTACCGTCGCTGACCAATAGGAGTTAGATGGGATGCATCTAGAGAGGGAATTAGAGTTTACCATATATCTGAAACCAGGGACTGAACCAATAGCAAAAATGCCTTATCGGATGTCGACCCCATAGTTACATGAGTTGATAATGCAACTGAAGGAGTTGTTGGACCTGGGGCTTATACGTCCGAGTGTGTCACCATGGGGTGTGCCTGCTATTTTCATACAAAAGAAGGATGGGTCATGGAGACTCTGCATTGAATACCGTCAATTGAACAAGGCAACGATCAAGAATAAATATCCATTGCCAAGGATTGATGATCTGTTCGATCAGATGAAGGGTGCGATAGTGTTTTCCAAGATTGATTTGCGATCAGGGTATCACCAGTTATGGATCAAGGAGGATGACGTCCCTAAGACCACCTTCAAGACAAGGTTTGATCATTACGAGTTTACTGTTTTACTGTTTGGAATGAAAAATTCCCTAGGGGTATTTATGAGTTTGATGAACGGGGTGCCCCCTGAGTACTTGGAAAAGTTTGTCCAAGTATTCATTGACAATATTTTGATTTACTCTCGGACGATGAAGGAACATGAAGAGAACTTTCGCTTGATACTATAGTGTCAGTGAGAGCACAAATTGTATGGGAAGTTGTCCAAATGCTTGTTTTATCAATCAAAGATTCACTACTTAGGTCATGTCATCTCCAGCAAAGGTATCATCGTGGATTGAACAAAGGTCGAGGCTATTATGGAATGGCCTATGCTGACGAATGTCTCGGAAGTGCATAGCTTCATGGGTGCAGAAGAAGAACAAGAAGTTTGTTTGGACTGAGAAATGCATGGAATCATTTTAGAGGCTCAAAGATTTGTTGACAACGAAACCGATACTAAAGGTCCCTGACATGGACGCGGACTTCTTGGTATGCACTGAAACATCCAAGGAAGGCTTAGGAAGATTCTTGATGCAATATGGTTGAGTGATCGCTTACATCTCTAGGAAACTAAGAAGGCATGAGGGGAACTATGCGATGCACGATTTGGAGTTGTTAGCCATTGTATATACCTTGAAGGTTTGGAGACACTACCTTGTTGGACAAAAATTTGAACTAAATACATACCATTGTGGACTACAAAAAATATTTACGTAAAGCGACCTGAACGTGCGACAACGACGTTGGTTGGAATTGCTTAGCAAGTATGATTTCGAGATTACTTACATAAAGGGAACAGTGAACCGAGTGGTAGATGCATTGAGTCGGAGACCACGCATTTTCTCGGTGTTGCCTCTTCAGACAAATATACCTGAATATATTATAACTTTATAGCGCGATGATGACTAGTACAAATAAGTCAAGGATTTTATTGGACAAAACACAATGATGGTACCAAGATTTGAAGGATTTACATTTGATGAAGATGGATTATTGAGGTTTAAAAATTGAATTTACGTACCACCAAACGACGAGTTGAGGATTTTGATCCTAAACAAGGCTCACAAAGCAGTGTACATGGCTCACCCGGGAGTCACAAAGATGAAGGCGGACCTTAAACCCTTATTCCTTTGGAACGGAATGAAGGAAGACATATTCAACTATGTGGCCATATGTCTAGAATTTCAGCAAGTAAAGGATGAACATAGACATCCAAGAGGATTACTACAGCCACATGCTATTCTATAATCGAAATGGGAGGTTATTTCGAGGGATTTTGTTGTTGGATTTCCACTAATGGCAAGGAGACAGGACTCGAATTTTTTTGGTAGTCGACACTCTGACCAAGAGTGCTCATTTTATTCTGGTGCGTATGATGTATTAGGCACCTGACATAGCTATATTTTTCATCATTGATATTGTGAGGCTGCATGGCATTCCTAAGAGGATTATATCCGATCGAGGATTGATGTTTACTGAACGATTTTGGACTAGTTTCCAAGAGGCCTTGGGAACCCAACTTAACTTTAGTATTTCATATCACCCTGAGACAGACGGGAAGACCGAACGAATAGATCAAGTCTTGGAAGACATGTTGCGCATGTACATGATGGACCAACAAAAGCATTGGGAAGAATTATTGTCACCGATAGAATTCACTTATAACAACAGTTACCAAAGCACCATTAAGATGGCACCTTTCGAGTTTCTTTACGGGAAACCATGTTGGACACCATTGAGTTCGGATCGGATTGAGGATAGGGTCCTAGTGGGACCAGAAGCAATCTAAGAAATGGAAGACTAAATGCAAAGAATAATGCAAAGGATCAAGGAAGTGCAGGTTCAACAGAAGATTTATGTCGATGCGCATCATGTCGACCGTAGTTACGATGTGGCGATCGAGTATTATTGCGGCTGAAACTGCATAAGAGTTCGACAAAGTTGGGAAAAAGGGATAAACTATCTTCTAGGTTTTTGGTAACCTACGTGATTGTGGAAAGGAGAGGCCCATGGCCTATTGACTAGCCTTGCCTGATTATTGAGGCGTATGCACGATGTCTTTCACGTCTCTATTTGAGACATTATGATTAGTGATCCTACACATGTTTTGACTTGAGCACCTTGCGGGTGTCAGATGAGGGTGCACTCACGGCTAAGCCAATTCTCATCCTGGATCATCGCATTCGATAGCTGAGGCATCGAAAAGTAGATCAGGTCAAGGTCTAGTGGGACAACTATAGTCCACACTCGACAACTTGGGAGGACGCATCTGATATGCGCCAACAATTTTTCTTTTTTGTTTAATAGAGAGACTTATGATACTCTGATACACATTTTTTTGATACTCATATACCGTGAAAAATCAGGATGAATGTTTGACCAAGAGGGGGTGTATGTAACATCCCATTCTTGTGCACACTGCGCAAACTTATTCTTTGAGGACACTTGCTTGCAAGTGATCCGGATTATTATACTATTGGTCGTTGATTATGATTATGAGGCATTATGGATGTGATTATATGTTATTTTCTTGTATTGACTTAGAGAGGTGGTATTGACTCAATTCTCCTGAGTGTGAAGGATTTTGGACCTCGAGGATGCAGAGGCATCGATGAAACCCTTCGACTCCGGATCGAGTCAGGGAGTGGACTATTGGGTTTTATTGTTGTATATATGACATATGTGCATCTAATTAGATGTTATGATTCTGGATCTGATTTCTGACATGATTCATTGATGATGAAAGCTGACAATAGCTTGTCGACCAGACTCACATGTGGAGTAGAGGGGTCACGCACAAATACCAGAGACATTGAGGGAGAGGTGTGTACAATAGCCCTGCCACAGCCTACTAGCACTCCCGTCGTGGCTCGAGTTGTAGGTTAACGATTACCTAGTTCGAGAAGACCCACGATGTCGTGAGGGAAAACTGCGATAGTCACTCACGATGAGTCTAAGGGGAACGCAATAAGGCTGGAGCCTTATTCCTTAGAGGCCCTTAGTCTCCCAGAAGATCACCTGGCAGAGTATTGACTCTAGGGGTTTTTGATGTCTACCAATTCAATAAAGAGGCAAGTGGCACCCTTAAATAACGTAGTGCGTCCTGAAGGGAACGTCGCGCAAGAAAACCAGAAAGAGGTGAGTGACACCCTTGGAGCACGTAGTGCATTCTGAAGGGTATGTCGCGCAAGGGAAACCGAATGAGGCGAGTTGCACCCTTGGACCACCTAGTGCATCCTGAAGGGCAGGTCACATTGTTAACTAATAAGTGAATAAACCTAGATGGCCTTAGAATGAATAACGTGATAATAAATATTTAAAAACAATTTCCCTAATAAAATGTCCCCCAACCTCAAAAATTAAAATCGAGGTCTAAAGTAATACTTGTGGTAAAAAATAAAAAATAATAATAATCATCATTAAACATGTGACAAAAAGGGGGTAAGAAACTTGATTAAATTATTAAAATCAAATTATTGAGGGATTTTCAATTTTAAAAAGGGAAATGATTGTTTTGTTACACATGCTAATTAAAATTTATTAATTAAAAAGAAAAATGGGAAAAAGATAAATTTTCTACACTTACTAATTTGAGTTTAGATAAAAAGGGAAGGAGGGAAATTTAAAAGAATTAGGAAACTAAGGGAAAAAGGGGGAAACATAAAGAGAAAGGGAAACATAAGGAAAAAGGAGAATGACTAACTTAGCAAGGAATCTCTCCATTAAGAACTTTCTAAATTGAACTCAACTAGTAAATTAGTAAGGGGGTAAGTCATTAAAATGTGTAAGGGAATTTGGGGAAACCTAGGAGCGATTATAGGAATGTTTTTAGGTGGGTGAGGGAAATAGGAGTGATTAAATAATTAATGAAATTAATTTCCGATGCAAAGAAGGGGATGGGTTACACATGTATGGGGAGGATTTTTCTAAGTTAAATTATTGAACAATAAATTAAATGGTAATTTTGGAAAGAAGTGACTTAGAAATTCTATATAAAGGAGGGAGGAGGAGAAGGATGGATCTCCTCTATTATGTGTAACGTTACGCTGTAGAATTTTAGACTTGACTGACTTATCTTGTGGGAGTTGGGATACCCAACTTGGTGAGGAGTGGCAACTTGGCCTTGCGAGGCGACCTGGGAGCTAGTTGTTCTCTGGTTTAGTGTGTGTGGCCCCTTTTCAGCTCGAGGGGCTAAGGGGGAAGAAGAGTACCTCTAGCATTGGCTGGGAGGTACCAGTGAAGTCTCATCGATCGAAAAATGAGAGCTAGATGGAGTGCGTGAGACAACAACTCGGACCGAACGACTTGGGATATGGTACGCATGCTCTTATTCTTCATGGTAGATTATTATTGACTTTACGCTTTCATTTATGTACTTTTAAAAGAAGGTGTTGGACTTAGCATTTTAATTGAGAACTTAATTTCCCCATAGCCTCAAGCTCACTGCTTGACTTGTTTCCCTTGGCATTCGATCCCTAAATGTTGTGACTGTCCTATTGGTTTTGTTAATTTGTTGTAAAGAGTTGTTCTTTTTACTTCATCCTCATCCCTAGTTCATAATTCCACGCCTGAGTAGTTATCCAAGAGCTGAATCGACAGTCATCACTTTGGTGCACAACGACCTATAGATTCTAATGCCCTTCTTTTTTTTGCGTGGATGATGAGTGAAGGATAGTTTGCCCGGTTGTCTACCCCTTATTAACTCCGCGTCGGTTGTTACTGGTTGAGTGATTGTCTTGGGCCTTCTGGTGAGTGAACACCTTTGTGCTTGTTCATCTTCGTTCTCTGCGATTCACTTCTGCACTTTAATTTAATTGAGGATGGATTTAGTTTGTGTTTTGTCCACTTGGATAGCAGTTGTAATTTATATTGGACTGTGTTTTTCCCTCTTGTTGACAACCCTTACATTTTTTTGGAATGCATTTTCCCCTTGATTAACAGTAAGGTTATGCCCTAAATTACGGCGAGAACTTCCTGGTGGGCCTGTGTCTTTTTATTTACCCTTGAACAACCATGAAGTTTTTTTTTTACTGGATGCCTTCGTTTCCTCTTTTTTTCTGTGTTGGGAGGGGGCGTAGTTGTTGAGTGTAGGGTTGTGTTTTCATGTGATGGTCACGTTTTTTTTGGGTATAATGGTTGGTAGATAAGCTTAGATTACATTGTGATATCGTCTTGATAAAACTACATTTCCTCACCTCTATACATGGTGAATGTTTACCTTACATTGACCCCCTGGCATATGTTTTCCTCTGCATTCTTTTTTTACTTGATAGCGATTTTACCCAGCGATGGAAAACTCAACATTTTATTAATAGCATTGGTCAACGATAGCATATTGAATCATCAGACAACGTTTTATTTTGCCCAGCGAGTCCATCCTTTGACTCACAATTTCATGGTTTCCTGTACCTGCATTTTTTGTTTTTTCATATAGCTTTCGATGGTCGCTTTACCTGCGATTCATGAATCCTATTTTCATAATTTTCCTAAACCTGTGTTTCCTTGGATGTAGCACCTATGTTTTCTATGTTTTATATAGCGGTCCCATGATGGCAGGTTATATAGTGAACTCATAGCAAGTTATATAGTGAACTCTTATAGCTTATATATAGCAAACTCTTATAGCAAGTTATGACGACAATCATTGTAATTTTGAGTTTAATTTTCCCTTTGAATTATAATTAAATAGTGATATATTTACTCAGCAATGTTAGTAATGCTTACATAGCAATTTATTAATGTTTGCAATGAATTATTTAATTATAGTGAGCATAATTGTATGACTGCGTTAGGGACAGTGAAACTTAATTGTATGATGGCGTTTTGATATGTGGGAAATAGACAGCATTTGATTCTATTGTGTTGATAGTGTGTCCACCCATTATATTGATAGACAACAAGTGATAAATGGAAACAACCTTATGCATTAAACAACAATTAATTTATTGATAGATAGCACAATATATAGACAGCAACGATTTATACATTTAATGGCACAGCGATATCTTATTTCTCCCAGCACTGTCATGTTTTCTCTCAGCAATATAATTAACTTAGCATTATATCTTGGCAGTATATATCCTTATTACATTTCATCATTTATATCAATATTACAAATCATTAAGGGTTAACATTAAATTTAGACTTTAATGTCTTTATGGTATGTCATTATTGTTAATTTCTTAATTAGCTCTTATTGTATGGTCAACGAAAATATAGAGAATTAAGTTAGATAGCAATGATATTTTTGTCCCCAACAACGTTTTGTCGATGCGTGGTATATGGTGTGTAACTAGAAATTTTGATAGGTAGTATTGGATAGACTGCAAAATAGTTGTTTAGCATTGTTATGACAATTATTTATAAGTAGCACAATGGTATAAAATTTGCATTGAATAGCTTCGACATGACATTTTATTTATAACCGCAAAACAACATTAAAATAACATTAAATTTAGCATTGAAATGGCACTTATTTTACTGGACATTTTATAATTGTTGATAAGTGTATTTGATTTGGTTAGGTGCCTATATTAGTTCACATTATGATAACATTTATGACCTTAGTAGCTCGGTAACAGTTCATCCTTCGCTCTTAGACATCTTTCTTATTAGTTAATGGTTGGGTTGTTAGCGGAGTCAGGTAATAGCTTGCGCTTTTCCTTTGAGTGTAGTCTTGTTGTGTCTTATCGATCTATTGTTGGGGTGTTTGGGTATCGTCTTCTTATCAACTATTTTGGTCTCCTAGCACATTGGTTTGTCTTGCGTCTATGGTCTGCATATAATATGTTTGCGCCAAGGTTATTGTCGCGCCTATCATCTGGAAACGACATGATTCCTGATGAGGGGATCATGGCATGCCCTATTGGATAGAGGTGAATGATATTGTGGTCTAAGTCTGTGCTGCCTGTGTGAGTGTTGTTGATCGTTGTAAGTTTTTGTTAGCACTTGAGTTGTAATGCCTTCATGCATTTGGTTCGCTCGCTTTGAGGTTCGAGTCTTTGGTCGTCAAGGCCATTGTGTCGAGAGGGGGATGTTGTCCCTTAATGTGTAGGTGTGGTCATGATTGCGTCGAGTGGGTAGTCATTTATCCTTGTTGTTTTATGCATGTTTCACCCAGCTGCTATTGTGACAGTGCGTGGATTCATAGTTGTCTATTTCCTATTCGACGGGTGTGGTGCTTGCCATCAGGTGTGTTGTCTAGTTGTAATCGTTGTTGTCATGCTGATTTAAAAAAAAAAAAAAAAATCGCACTTTCTTCTTCGATTGTAGTCGTAACAATGGGGACGTCACATAAGTTAGAGAAATAACATGAGAATCACTTGAGTTTAGTGCTATAAGTGYTGAGGGAACATCAACTTTATTCCAAGATAAGTAAGTGTTCTTTCTACCAAGAGAAAATCCATTATTTGGGGCACATTATTATAGAGGAAGGTATAGTAGTAGATCTAGAGAAGAATGAATCCATTAGGGGATTTCTTACACCGAGGAATGTTTTAGAAGTCAGATATTTCATGGGATTGGTCGGATAGTATAGCATATTTATAATAGGATTTTCAAATATCACTCTTCCCATGACTTCTTTACAAAAGAAGGAAATAAATTTTGAATGGATGATAGAATGTGAAGAAAAATTTAATTTGTTGAAAGAACTACTTACTAGTGCACCTATATTGAATATTGTTGACCCAAATGAGAATTTTGTGGTATGCATAGATTCCTACAAAGAAGGACTTGGTGGATTCCTCTCTTAGAATGGAAATGTCATTGGTTATG
The DNA here is from genome assembly GCA_000966675.3 of Picea glauca. Lineage (NCBI taxonomy): Eukaryota > Viridiplantae > Streptophyta > Pinopsida > Pinales > Pinaceae > Picea > Picea glauca. Next base: position 34,823 of record JZKD02S1668968.1, on the reverse strand, counting down.
AGTCTAGAAATTTTAAGGAATGTGATAAGAATTATTCCACACATGATTTAGGACTTTCTACCATATTTCATGCGTTGAGGATGTGGAGGAATTATTTAATGGAGAGGAAAATCAAATTGAGGATAGTCATAGTGGTCTGAAATATGTTTTTCGAAAACCAAATTTAAACTCCAAGTAGACTATATGGATGGAATTTTAAAGTGGGCATGACTTTGAAATCAATCATATTAAAGGAAAAGAGAATAAAGTTGTTTATTCACTCATCAAAATATTACATCTCAAGTATGTTATTTCCATTAGTATGCATCAGACAATTTTAAGGAATAAGATTATAAATGATGTTGTTACAGATCCACATTACCTATAGGTAAAGGAAATCTTACGGTAGGAAGGTGTAAAACACATATTTAAGGAACACATGATGGGGGAAGATGGGACACTTTTGCATAAGAATATAATTTATGTTCCCAATTTTGAAGAAATCGAGAAGTTACGACTAATATAACTTAATATTTATATTATCAATTGGTTTTTTTTAGAATTACTTTGCACTTTACCTCTCTTGTTAATAATAATATTTTTGATATTTATCAATTTTATTATAACCTAATATAATACTATTACACTAATATTATAGTTGTATTACTAATAATAATATTTTTGATATTTCATAGTTTTATTATAACCTAATATATTTCTATTACATTGTTACCAATATAGCTTAATATCTATAAGTTTAATTGTTTTTCATAATTACATAATATTGTAGTTGTATTACTAATAATATTCTTCTTGATATATCTACCATATAGCCGACATTATTATCTTTATTGGTCTTTTTGGTCTCTACTCTTCTATATATTTCTTTCAAGGTCGCCATATTCTCCCACTTGACTTTTTGGTCCTGATGATGGATCCGGTTGGTGATATGAAACATTGACACATTCAATATTATTACTATGGATTTTTTGAGAAATATTAACCACCACATAAATATTTAAAAACTAATTACATCCATGTACAAAAGTTAATTTTGTGATGAAATCCAAGTTCTAGAAAAAAAAAATCAAGATATAGAGAAGAGCATGACCTTGATTTGATAAAAAATTGCAGAGACAATGACGTTTTACCTAGGTTCGCTATAGTTAAACACCATATGAAAAATAGATGGAACACCCATGCATTTGATAGACTCAATTTTTATGTTTTCCATGGAGAGATATGCAGGTTTAGAACTATGTTGGATCATATCTCATGCAGTGCTCTAGACCTTCATTTAAAGCTAGAAAATAGATTGAATTTTGATATTTGTCTTGTGGTTGATTGCAACATTATGTTAAAGGAAGAAAATAATAGTTGTATAGCACATAATAGGAATGAGAGGAAGTTAAACCATTATTTGGAAAGGAATGACTTGAATTCAGATGGAAGTGACACAAAAAAGGTGGTATACCTATCCTCTCATGAATTGGAGTAGGATGAAATGGGTGTTTTGAAGAAGGGACTTAAATTTTCCCTCGTACCCAAGACAATTCTAT
>JZKD02S1668967.1:546811-571299 GCA_000966675.3 Picea glauca | reverse complement strand
ACAGACTTGATTTTGGATGGTTACAAAACTGTTGAGTAAATGACTTGCTCATAACTAAAGAAATTGTATGGAAATGACATTGGACTTGGTTACATTGATGTCAATGTTACTAAAGTTATCAATGGAAACACTCTATTTCCTAATGCATCATATCGTGCAAGCACATTTTTTGAAGCTTTGTGGGACTTTATTAAGTGGCATGGGTCACATCTAGTTAAGCACACTGAATGCTCAATAACACATGTTAAGAACATTCAAATAGACACTTGGAGGTGCTATGCATAACAAAATGGTGAGTAAGTCACTGGTATTGAATTTAACAAGTAAATACATTCTTTAATCAATATTGGTGATAAATAGAGTTTTATTTATACATATACACAAGATAGGTTGGGATTCATTGCAAAGGAAGTGAGATTTCTATATACATGTTCAAAGCAAGGAGCCTACATAATCTTTAGTTCTTGTCACAAATGTGGATGGACACAATATTGTTAAAGGAGAGAGGTTGATACCTCTCTTGTTTAGTATGATGGTGAAAGACCAAATACTATCTTGTGACATTTGCTTGTCCTTGGTGTAACTTAGAAGCATATTACCTTGGCCAATACACAATATAGTGGATGGAAAAACATGTTCTTTGTTAAAGGTTGAAGGTATTGAACTTGAAAAATTAGAAGGTCCATCATTCACATTCCACTATAATTACAACCTTAGGTTTGAAGGAGTAAAAGTGAAGTTAGTCCATAAATGTTCCTTTGTTAATCCATAGACAAATCCCCATGTTAAGTATAAAACCCCTTATTAAGCTCTAGATATTGAATTATTACATTTCTAGTGTTATATTAGTATGTAGGCTAGAACCCTTCATTGTACACTTTGTCTCCTATATATATACCAAGGAGACCTAGTTTCAGGATCATCTCATCTCATCTTGTACATTGAATATATTGTAAAAGGAGGTTTACACCTCGAAGTGCACTATTATTCATTGATTTTTTTTTATCATTTTCAAAGTGTTGGTTCATAACATTTGGTATTAGAGCATCAATCCTACGATTTTGTTGCTTCAAGCAAGTCATCTTGACATTTTCGCTATAAATGTTTTTCTAGGACACTTCAGACAACGAAATTTGGAGGTTACTCAGGAGACATATCACAATAGTGAAATTTTGTGGAGACTAAGGAGACAACGAATTACGTCCAGTCCAAGTTTTAGGTTCTGGGTCATTATAGTTTTAGAGATATATTATGTGGAAGTTAGGAAGTTTAAGAAGTCACATTAGAGTACTACAGACCAAATTTCATATTAAGAGGGATTCAAATTTCAGAGATATATCAAGACAAAGGTCAACCATCCAGAAAGTCTCAAAAATTAGTGTTTGAAAGGTATGTAACTTATAATTGGCATAAATTTGTATTCAAAGATATGTTTTTGGTGATTCAAAATTTGTGATAAAGAGAAAATAGAGGAGTGTTATTTTTTTTATCCCACAAGCCTCCAAAAAATATTTCAACACCGATTAAACCTCCATAAATATCATCTATAACTCATGAAGAAAATGAGGAGATACATAACAAGCTATCCAAATTGGAAGACCAACCTAATGATTTGAGTGTTAGGTCAATAAGACGTGATGAGTTGGTAAACAAACAAAGAGAAAATCAAGAAACAAAAAATAAGATGGATGAAATGCAAAAGTCCATGAATTCCATAGAAACCATTCTCTTACAGACGATCCCTAAAAGAGATATGGAGATCCAAGTAAATAATGAAAATAAGGAGAACAATGGTATTGAGACTCAATCACATGTGGGGAGTATTTTATCACAATTAGAGAGCACAAATACTGAATCTTAGAATCATTCATCACTCCAAGATCCATATTATCGAAGTTTCAATGTGCCACCAAGGAACTACTTCAATTCGAAGATCGATATGAGGAAGTTTGAAGGTAAATATCCTATAACATGAATATTCTAGATGGAGCAATTATTTTATTTACACCAAGTGTCAAGCTTACAAAAGGTAAACATTGCATCCTTGTATTTAAAAAAATGATCATTTTGTTTGGTATTAATGGCTTTGTGAAGGAAAAAAATATTTTGTTATCTCTTGCTCCATTTTTATAGATGAATTGATATCACATTATGGGGATATTAAGAGCAATACATTCTTTAGTCAATTGATATTTTTTTGACAGAAAGGTCTAATTACATAGCACACTCAACAATTCCAAAAGCTCAGTCTCAGGTTAATGAAAATTCTAGAGGGCAATTTGTTAGATCTCTTTATGGAAACTTTGAAGAGGAACATTCAACATGAGGTGCGTCTCTTCACATCTAAATCCCTAGAGAAAGTTTTCAATATGGCAAGGAATATGGAAAAAAAAAATATGGCTACTAGAAGGGTGGCCACTAACAACTATAGAGAGCACCATGTTCTCTCTAACCTCACTCAACCGACAAGGTTGACACCTTAACAAATGGATGAAAGAAGAGAAATGGATTATGTTTCAATTGTGACAACAAGTACAATAAGGGGCATAAATGTAGTGAGAAGAAATTATTCTACATAGACTATGAAGAGGAAGAAGATCAAGAATTGGAACCATCACAAGATCTAGATATAGAAGAGACTACTCCAACAATATCTTGTCATGCATTGACCAACATCAATACTCCACAAACCCTCAAGATATAAGGATATATAAAAATTAAAAAAAATGTAATAGTGTTGATTGATTCTGGTAGTACCCATAACTTCAACGATTACAAATTAGCAAAACGTCTCTATTTCTTTGTATTTCCAACACCAAAGTTTAAAGTAATGATTGTGGATGGAGGTACCATACATTGTTAAGGGAAGTACCATAGTATTAATCTCAATATGGAGGAGTATTTATTGGATAGTCCCACGATTTCCATCCAAATGGGTGGTGTTGATGTTGTATTAGGGGTCCAATGATTACAATTGTTAGTCCCTAAAGTTGCACTTGACTGTGAGATGGCAAGTTAGGGCATCATCGATTTATTGCAAAGTGTTTTGAAGGTTTTTATGATTTGGTTTTTTGAATAAGGTGGTTGAAAATTGGCTCAAGGTTATAACATAAACAAGAAATTCAGAATAAGAACAACACATATCCCATTGACTGGTTAAAAGGTAGTCACATAGATGAATTAGACCAATAAGGAAAATGAGAAAATGAAGTTTTCAATTTGTCAACTTCACATAAATTCTTATTTCAAAATATCATAAAGAAACAAGAACATCAACTTGAAATCAAAACTTGAAAATAATCACCACAACAAATTCTTTACTGTATTAATTAATAATTAAGAAAACAAATGCATTGCAGTCTGAATAATGAACTCAAGCATGAAGAGAGAAGAACATAGTAGAAAAGAGAGTCTAATTATCCATATGCCTTTGCTATTAAGTGTCAAATAGAACATAAATGTCTTACAAGGATTCACAAAACAACCCCCTTGGATCTTCAATTTTTCCCTCATTACTTCTCCTTCTACAAAGTTTATATAGAAACAATACATAATTATCAAGATCCAAAAGAAATGGATCTGAAAACCTCCTCATCTATATTTAGTTTCTTGTTTCAAATAATTAAGGAGAATATCAAATCTGATCTCCAAGTCGAATTGATGAGGTGGCTTGTCAACTGTTGTCCATGAGATATTTTAGGAAAATAAATCTGGAAAATTCCTAAAAAATAGGGTCCAACAATCTCTTCTTATCTCCCAAACAGTGATAGATGTGTAGAAATTGAGAGAGGTTTTTTTGAAGAGGCCCGTTCCCAACAAAAACCTATTTTGGTTTCCAAAAATTCATCTCCAACTGTTCTGAAACCTCTCCCAAAATTACTGACTAAAACAAGAAATTATTTATTGTGAAATATCAGAAAAATAGGCCTCAAAGATCAATTCGAATCTCTTAAAATGTGATTTCTGTGTAAAAACCGAGAGAGGTTTTTGTGAAGGGGAATGTTCCCAACAAAAACCTCTTTTGGTTTCAACAAATTACTCTCCAGTTGTTATGCAACCTCTCTTGAAGAAAAAGACTAAAATAGGGAAAAAACAGAGTATTTCCTGTAGCTTTATCAGAAAATTAGGCCTCAAAGATATATCTGAATATCTTAAAATTTGATAGCTGTGTAAACAAATAAGAGAGGTTTTTGTGAAGGGGCATTTTCCCAACAAAAACCTCTTTTTGTTTCAACAAATTCATCTCCATAGTTTCAGAAACTGCTTTTGAAGATTAAGACTAAAACAGGAAAAAACAGAGTATTTCCTGTATTTGATTTCTGTTTTTTCTTCTTTCTGTTGTGTTCATATTTACTTTTTGAAATCATGTATCGTCTCTTTCTGTTTGGAATTCCATTTCTCCACCCGAGCTTTTTCTTTCTTTTATTGCTTTACCATTTTTTCCTTTGGCACTTTTCTTACTTGTCAATTTCTGTTTATGCTTGACTGTGGGTTTAATTGGATTTACATTGTAATCTTCATCTGTATCTTCTTCCATTTTAATGTCAATATCAGGAAACATTTTTTCATTAGGAAACATTTCAATCTCTACATCAAGTTTTGATCTCTTACCTTTGTTGGTGGTGGCCTTGTCTTGGTTTTCATCTATAGGAGTATCAACAGGAAATTGTTGAGTTTGTTTTTTTCTCTTACTGGTCCTTGTCACCCATGTGCGGACATTTCTCTTTTAACAGGAGTTTCATCAATGGAATACTATGTTTCAGTGTAACAACCCTTTTCCCTTTTCCTCTTTTCTGTTTGCTGGGTTGTGGATCAGGATTTAGGGATTGGGCCAACCAGCTCCAGGGTTGCTATACTTCCCTCAGAGCAGACATGACCAGGGTCTTAATTAGGAGTTGATGAAACAAGCTACTCTTTGCAGTGGTAGGGTGTGACTGCACCCTTTTTAACATCTTTGTCAATCTTTTGAGTAAAATGTGAGGCAGATTTAAAGGGTAGTCTTCGTTTAGATGCATTAACAACCTAATGTGGTATATATAAATCAATGAGAATTTGTCTTCGCATGTGATATACCTATGGATAATGATTAAAGCAGTGTGCCATTCTGGTCGGATCCAACTGTGAGGGACTCCCTTTCTCCAATCTGGGTTTTGCTTATCTAGTAGCAAAAATTGATTGACAAACTTTGTGACCACATGCTCCTTCTTCCACCAATGTTCTCCTCCAACTACCAATCTGCAAGCTTTGGCGATGGACTGTTTTGTCATCAACATCAACAACTTTCCGATCTCCACTTTGAAACCATCGAAGTTTTGTGAAAACGCCATAGATACATGTTCGTCATAACCTTGGAAGGTGGTGAGGAATTCAAACCAGCCAGCGTCTTTAAACCTCTGTGCCATCTGCGGATATGCTTCAAGAAGCTCAACGCCCTCGATTTCCACTCTGATAACTTGCCGATTTCTCTTAGGTGCCATATCGATAAGACGATGTTGCAACTTGGCACTGTCGGAAGTTGAATTTACAACCTGTAACTGTTAACATATAACAATTTCTTCTGAAAGACACTTGCTCTTATAATTCAACAAAATCAGAACAACGAGTGAAAAAATCATATAATGATGTTTTGAAACTGACTGATTGAAATGGGTCTTTGCAAGGTACAAGATGATCCCATCATGTAACGATTTGAACTGTATAATTGATTCTAGAGATATCGTGGGACACATGCGGGTTGTCGGTCCATGACTTATGTAATCATAACGAAATCGGGGTGGCTGGCGCTTATCATGCCATGATGACATTTAGCACTACGTGAATAATGTTATTCCAGTAGCGCTATTAATGACTTGGCAGAAATTTGAATTTGCAGGATTTAAATAGGCAAACGATGTGACAAATCTTGTAAAACCATGTCTTAAATCCTCAAACTTAAATAAATTATTCAAAAAGCTAAAATTTGAATCATAACAAACTCAAAACAAAGATTAAAATCAAATCAAAGGAAACAATGAAGTGCAGGCAGGGAGGATTTAGGATTAAAGTTTCTCACTAAATCAAAAGCAAAATTAAAGACTGACAACAATCATTGGGAACATTGGCCCTTAATATTCAAGATCTTTTCATGAGATTTTCCTCAGAAGGAAAGGAAATTGCGTTTAGAGGTATGCAAGGGAAACCCTCTAAGGTGATAATCTCTAATAGCATGACAAAATTAGTCAAAAACGAACACAATGGTGTAATTGCACAATTGCGCTCACTAGATGCTCAAACATCTATATCCTCTGCTCCAAAGGATCTCCAAATAGTTATCAACAATCATTCCAAGGTATTTAGAGAGATCCCCAAGGGTTTTCCACCTACTCGAGATCATGACCATGCTATTCATTTGAAATCAAGAAGTGTACCACCTAATATTAGGCCTTAGATTATCCATATGCACAGAAGAGTGAGTTTGAGAATATGATCCAATAAATGTTAGAGGTTGACATCATTCAACCTAGCCATAGTTCTTTCTCTTCAGAAATAGTGATGGTTACAAAAAAGGATGATTCAATGTGTATGTGTCTAGATTATAGACAACTCAACAAAATGACCATCAAAGATAAGTTTCCTATTCTTGTCATTGATGAATTATTAGATGAATTGCATGGAACAATTTTCTTTACTAATTTGGATCTTCGTTCAGGATATCATCAAATTAGAATGAGGTAGGAAGACATTCCCAAAACAACCTTTAGAACACATGAAGGTCATTATGAGTTTTGGGTTATGCCATTTGGACTTACAAATGCACCTTCAACATTTCAAATGTTGTTGGATTCTATTTTCAAACCCTTCCTTAGTAAATTTGTGTTAGTAATTTTTGATGACATACTGATCTATAGGAAATATTGGGAAGAGCATATACAACATGTTGACAAAGTATTACAACTATTGGAAGAGAAAAAACTTTATAAAAGCCTTTCCAAGTGTGCTTTTGGGGTTCAAGAAGTGGAATATTTGGGTCATATTGTATCTTATGAAGGTTTAAAAGTGGATCATAACAAAATTAAATCTACGAGGGAATGGTCAATTCCAAAAAAATTAAAGAAACTTAAAGGATTCTTAGGATTGACAGGCTATTACCACAATTTTGTCAAGAACTATGGTCAAATCAGTACCTCTAACAACATTATTAAAGAAGGAAGCATTTTATTAGACTCAAGAAGCAACTAAATATTTTGAAAAACTTAAGGAAGATATGTGTACAAATCCTATCCTGGCCACACTTGACTTCAATTTTTTATATATTATGGAGTGTGATTCCTTAGGCCATGGCATTGGTGCAGTTTTAATGCAAGATGGAAGGCCCCTTTCCTTTGAAAGTAGCCAACTTAAAGGAAAAAACTTACTCAATCCCATTTATGAAAAAACATGTTGGCCATACTGCATGCAGTTAAGAGATGACATCCTTACCTAATAGGAAGACACTTCAAAGTAAAAAAGGATCATGATAGTTTGAAGTACTTCTTGAAAAAAATATTATCTTCAGAAGAGAAAAAAACATGGGTTACAAAGATGTTAGGTTACGACTTTGAAATTATCTACAAAAAAGGAAAACATAATATTGTGGTAGATGCACTTTCGAGGAAAGACGAAGAAACAAAGGGTTCACTATGTTCTGTTTCTATTCCACAATTTGATTGGGTGGAAGAAGCAAAGATAGAATGGAAGCAAGATCAAGAGGTATGCAAGGTCATTCAATAGATACAAGAGGACCCTAGTGCATTAGATAAATTTGTATGGAATAATGATTTGCTATGCTATCATGATCACCTATATTTATTTAAGAATTCCCAACTCAAACAAAAGGTCATTATGGAATTGCACACTTCTCCTATAGGAGGACATTCATGGTTATTGAAAATTTATCATAGGATCAAGAAGGATTTTTTCTGAGAAGGTCTTAAAACCGATGTTCAAAATTTTGTGTCTAAATGTGTGGTTTTCCAATAGAATAAGGGAGAGACAATAAATATGCCATGTCTCCTACAACCATTAGCTATACAAACTCAACATTGGGAAGAATTTTCAATGGATTTTATTACAAGTTCACCCAAATCTGAAGGAAATACTGTCATCATGGTAGTAGTGGATCGACTGACAAAGTATGCCATATTTTCTCTATTTCTCATCTTTTTAAAGCAAGTACAGTAGCCACAACATTCATGGAAACAATACAAAAGCTACATGTCTTGATTAATTGGGGTGGTTGTCATTGTTGTCAACCCTTGAAACAAGTCTAGTAGAAAATTCCGGTAGCCCCAACATTATGGATAAGGGACTCAATAATGTTTGAGGTATAACAATATGAATATTAGTGTATTTATAGGTAAGACTATTCTAGACGGATATTACATGTCATTATGTTTCCGATGATATGTGGAACGTCACATAACTCCTCACGATTAGAGAGTTATGGACTTGTGAAGTTGGAGAACCCTCTTGAGTTATCTAGAATCCCATAGAAGGTCAAAGAAGTAAAATTATTCTAGAAACCCCTAGAAGGTCAAATAAGTCAAATTATTCTAGAAACCCCTAGAAGAAGTTGAATAGTCAAAGTGAGTGAAACTAGGAGTTAATCATGGGTTAAATTGTTGCAATAAGAAAATAATTAAAAATAAATTAGTTGCGACTAGAAATGGAGAGTTTACTATTTGTGGATAAAGTGGTTATAAGTGGAGAAGTGGTTAGAAGTGGGTTATCCCTAAAAGGAGGAAGTTGGGTTAAGTTGGTTAGAAGGTAACCCCTAGAGGAAACTACTTGGAGAATATAAATAAGATACAAAGGGTCTCCTATTAGCACTTATTGAGCCCATTGAATATCTATTATTGTGTAAGGTTTATTACAGGTACTCATTGATACATATGAAGTTATGCAAGTCTGAGGTAGCAAGAAGGATTGACGACGAAAGTTTCGGAGTTGCAGAAATACTGAAAAAACCTTAGTTTTTGAGGTGTACGTGGGTTGTAGTGGAAGAGGTCGTATACGTACGTGGGATGGCAGTATAAAAGGGCACGTACAGTTGGAAAGCCATGAAATATTGAGTTGCTAAGGGTGTTAGGTTCTTAGATTTTAAAAGCAAGCTCCCATGCAGGTCTACAATGATCAGGTACAATAGATCTATCTGCTGGTTCAAAAGGCATGTCTTATTTTTATGAGTAGTTGGATATTGTTGTCTACATGGGATATGGTTATGGGGGTTTGAGGATTTTCCCTAGAGAGGCTATTGGCTGTATGACACTTATTGTATAAGGAATATCTACATAAATACAATGATGGTGTATATGATATTTATCATTAATACATCTTGTTAGAGTTGAGGGATTTTTTGGTACATGGTTGAGGGATTTTTTTGGTACATGGTTGAGGGATTTTGGTTGTGAAGTGATTGTGAAGTGCTTGTGAGTTTGTTTGTGAAGTTTGAGGACACATATCAATGAGGGTTTGATGTCTATTTCATGTGAGGATTATTGCACTTGATCATGATTGTATACACATGTATGCCACATGACTAGAGAGATATAGATGCACTTGGTTAAGGAATATGTATGATGATGTATGCATAGGGCACACCTACATATTGGACTCAGTGACAGGTTGTAGGTCAATTTTACAGAGGAAACAAAGTGTCTGAGTTATAGAAAAGGTGAAAACCCTATCTTTCTGAAGGTGTACGTAGGATGCAGTATAGACATGCCATGTACATACATAGGTTGTAGTATAGACAGGAACATACATACACGAATTGAATCATATATAGGTAATGTACCTATTGGTACATACTAACTTCTGATACATGATTGATTACATGCTATTGGTATATGTTGGTTATAGGTTGTTGGCACAGATTGGTACAGGTTTTTAGTGGTATATCTCACAATGACAATGTGGCAGTGGTTTCATCATTTTACTTATATTTTAGGGTAGTTGTATGGGGCAAGGATAAGTTGTTGTAGCCACATTCTAGTTGTAGCCTCCTTCTCGTTGTAGCTAGAGAATTGGGGAGTTGGAGCTTCCCTTAGGTTGTAGCCTAAAAATATAGAGGGTTGGAGCCTCCTTGGAATTGCAGATGGAGAACAAAGGAAGTTGGTGCTTCCAATGAATTTAATTCTTAAATACATATAAGAAAAATCATTCCTAGTTTTATCTCGCATTGGGTTTCCACGTAAAAATACTGCTGTACTTTGTATGTGTATGATTACTCATTGTTCATGGTTCATTTATTCTGCACTTGTGGAATGATAATGGTAAATTGATCATAAATATAAACAACACTTATATACTGTGGTTAAAAATGATTAAAAATCTCTATTATTGATTCACCCCCCCCTCTTAGTAATCCAACAATTGGTATCAGAGTAGGTTCCTTTAGAAATCAGTTTAACCACTGAAAGGTAGATCATGGAGAGAAACAATATGTATAAAAATGGAATACCACAGTTTGATGTACAAAACTATTCCTTCTGGATCAGAAGGATGAAAACATATATACAAACACAATATTTGAAGTCTCGCAATCAATAGTATATGGATATAAAGAACCAACCGTTTCTCCAACAAATGACAATGGAAGGAAACTCAACCTAAATAATTCAAAAGACAAAATGCACTCCTGAATGGTCTGGTTGATTCAATATATGTTAAAGTTATGCATTGCATCTTTGCAAAGGAGATTTGGGAAAAACTTCAAAATGTATATGAAAGAGACACACAAGTCAAGGAAACAAATCTTCGAACGTACATATGTCAATTTGAACAGGTGAAGATGAAGGAAGATGAGAATATTGCATCTTACTTTTTGCGAGTTGATGAAACAGTGAATGTAATTAGAGGATTGGGAGAAGAATTTGATGAATCTATAATTGTCCAAAAGGTACTAAGATCTCTTCCAATGAGGTTTGATCCTAATATCTCAGCACTAGAAGAAAGACCAAATCTAGATTCAATAAGCATGGATGAGCTACATAGAATATTCACAACATATGAAATAAGAACTGAATAGGAGAATCCAGTCACAAAAGAACAAGCATTCAAATAATCCAAGAAGTCAAAGAAAAAGGACAAGAAACAAGCAAAGTTAGATAACAACAACAATGACATCTCAGAAGACGATGAAGAAGTAGCCAACTTCGTCAGAAGACTGAAAAAGAGAACTGATGGAAAATACAGAGGTAAGCTTCCATTGATTTGTTTTAATTGTGTTGGTATTGGTAATTTCACTAACAAATGACCCCATAAGAAAAATAAAAGAAATGAAGAAGATGAATCGAATACCAAACAAGTATATAAAGGCAAAAGGACCAAAAATATTTTTTTCAAGAAAATATTTTTCACTAAAGAAAACAACATCTCATCAGACGAAGATGAAGACAGTGAAAGTGATACAAAAAGGGTTCTATTCATGTCAATATAAAATTATGATGAAGAAGGCACCGAAGAAGAATATGAAGAGGCAGAAGTTGACTACATAGAAGAACTGTTGAGTGCTATAGAAGTTATAAAAACAGAAAAGAAGAAAAACAAGTCACTATAGGCGGAACTAAAAAGAAAAGATGAAACTCAAAATTCCAACTCTAAAGAACTAGAGCAGATGATCACTATATTAAAAATTCAAGTTGAAGAAGAAAAAATAATTGAATAAGCACTCAAAGAACAGTTAGGCGAAAGAGACAGGAGCATTGGAAATTTGGAAGCAGAGATTGTCAAATTGAGAAAAGGTCTTGAAAAGAAAAACATGCAAAACAACTCTAAAGTTTTGTACAACATGATTAACAGTTAGAGACCAAATCATGAAAAGTCCGGACTTGGATATAATCATACATAAAAGGGATCAAGCTCCAAAGAAACAAATGAAGAAACACATCTAAGCAGCTATGCAGAGAAAATCAAAGGAGACAAGAAGTTTTACAAGGAAGATCACAGGGACACTCCTCCACCCAGAAGATTCAGATTTCAGAATTAGCGCCAATAAAAAACAAGAAGGCCTCAAGAAGAAGAAGGATTCATAAGAGTAACCTCCTTCAGAATATATTCAAATCCCATGTATCAAACTATATTCTTTGGTTTATGTTATTCATGTAACAATTTTGGACATAAAGCTGTAAATTGCAGAGAAAATAGCAGAAACAAAAACAAATATGAAAGTCACACTTATCCAAGAGGGCCTAGTGAAACACAAAGAAGAATCTACAACATGTTTGAATCCTTGAGAAATGAAGTGTAATGCTACAAGTGCAACAAATTTGGACACATGGCCAAATATTGTAGGATGACATTCCCTCCTAGAGAATCACAACAGTCACAGACATGAACCTCAACAAAGAATATGGATAAGAAAGCAGAACCAGTATAACAATGAAGAATGTACACTCTCTCTACAAGATAAACACAAGAAACGTGGTTGGTATGTTGATAGTGTCTGCTCAAAGCACATGACATGTGATGAGGACACATTTCTAACCTTGAGAAAAGAAAGAGATGGATCAGTCTCCTTTGGAAACGATGACTCAACTAGAATCATTGGAAGAGGCACATTTAGAATCGGAAACAAGGATACCAAGGCGAAAAATGTTCTACTAGTGGAAGATATGAAATATAATCTTCTAAGTGTAAGTCAAATATGTGACCAAGGTCACAAACTTGTGTTTGATTCACATAAGTGTGAGATAAGAAAATCAGGTTCACGCAGATTGGTTGCAACAACTGTATAACTTCAAGAAAGATATATGTATTAAGTGAAATTGGAAATTAGAAGTGTTGTCTAGGAAAGGAAGATGAAGTTTGGCTATGGCAGAAAAAAATGGGTCACATAAAATTTGACAACCTTGTCAAATTAAAAAAAAAGGAAGCAGTCAAATAAATTCCCCAGATCACGAAGCCAACCAACACCTTATGCAAGCATTTTCAACAAAGGAAAAAAACAAAGACCAAATTAAAATCAAAGGAATAATCCACAACAAGGCCGCTCGAAATTGTGCATACTGATCTAGTTTGACCAACTAAAACAAAGGGTTTAAAAGGTGAACAATACTTTATGTTATTGGTTGATGATTATAAAAGGATGATTGCAGTTTGTTTTCTCAGGAAGAAGTTAGAAGGATTCGAGAACTTCAAGGTATACAAGGAAATGGTTGAAAATGAAATGGATTTCTGTAGTAAGCATGGAATAAAAAGACAATTCTCTGTTTCTAGGACACCTCGACATAATGGAGTTGTCGAAAGGAAGAACATGATAGTACATGAAATTGATTGAACTATGTTAATGGATTCCAAGTTGGCAGATGTCTTTTGGGCACATGCAGTGCATTAAATAGTCCATATTCAAAATAGAGTAATGCTAAGAAACAACAATGATAAGACTCCCTACGAGCTATGGAAAGGAAGACCAACGAATGTGAAACACTTCAAAGTTTTTGGAAGTAAATGCTACATCAAAAGAGAATATGGAAGAATGACCAAGTTTGATTCTCGTGTGGACAAAGTCATACTTGTTGGGTATTCGAGCACAAGGAAAGCATACAAATGATTCAATCTAAGTCTCAACAAAGTTGTGGAAAGAATCAATGTGACGGTTAATGAGACACATGGGCGAAAAATAAAGAAAGACGAAGATGAGTCAATGGAATATGTTCATGAAGAAGAAGAAAATGAAGAATAAGTATTATAGGGGGAAGATGAAGAAGAGCAGTTAGAAACAAAAGAGAAACAAAAACAATATCTTCAAGTACCTCCAAATACACCTAGAAAAATAATATAGAAGAATCATCCATCAGATCAGATTATCGGGAACAAAGATGGAGGAGTTGAGAGTAGAAGAAGAATTCTTTCACTAGAACAAATGCACCTAACACTCTTATCCTTGATTGAGCCAAGCATCTTTGAAGAAGCCAATAAGGATGAATTCTAGATAAAATCCATGGATGAAGAGTTGGATCAGATAGAGAAGAATGATACTTGGGAATTGGTTTCGAGACCAAGGTACAAGAATGTGATTGGCACAAAATGGGTCTTCAGAAATAAATTGAATGAAGACAAACATGTTACCAGGAACAAAGCTAGATTGGTATGTAAAGGATACACACAATTTGAAGGTGTTGAATTTGAAGAGACATTTTCTCTAGTTTCTAGAATGGAAGCAATCAAATTGATCCTAACTTATGCATGCTCCAAAAATATCAAAGTGTATCAGATGGACATGAAATCAACCTTTCTGAATGGGGAACTAAAAGAAGAAGTATACATTGAGAAACCATAAGGATTTTAGTTGTCATAGAATGAAGATTATGTTTGCAGGTTGAAGAAGGCCTTGTATGGTCTCAAACATGCCCCTAGAGCATGATATTCTAGACTGGACAAATATCTACAACAACAAAGGTTCATGAAAGGAAATGCAAACAACAACCTCTACATCAAGGTAAATCAAGATAGTATTTTGTTAATTGAAGTTTATATTGATGATATTATTTTTGGAAGTGATGATGACAGGATGAACCAAAAATTTGCAAAGGATATGGAGAATGAATTTGAAATGTCACTACTTGGAGAATTATCCTTCTTGTTGGGTCTTCATATATGTCAAAGCAACCAAGGAACTTTTATTTCTCAAACCAAGTATATCAGAGAAATGATAAAGAGGTTTGGAATGGAAGATTGCAAACCAATTAATAATCCTATGCATACCAGTTGTAAGCTAAGTAAACACGATGATTCAAAGTCTACAAACAAAAGGAAGTACAAGTCAATGATTGAAAACTTACTTTATGTGACAACATCTAGATCAAATGTAATACATGCAGTTAGACATGTGGCCCGATTTCAAGTAGAACCAAAGGAATCACATTTTCTAGCATTAAAGAGGATCTTTAGATATCTGAAGGGTACAAAAGAGTTTGGATTATGCTATCTAAAAGGAAAATATCTATCACTTGTTGCCTACACAGATGCAGATTGGGAAGGTTGCATTGATGACCAAATAAGTACATGTGGAGCAACGTTCTACTTAGGTGAGTGTTTGGTATCTTGGCTAAGCAAGAAACATACGTCAATATTATTGTCTACAGCCGAAGTAGAGTATATTGAATCAAAACCATGTTGTACACAGGTTCTATGGATGAAACAAACTTTGACCAATATACAAGTTGAGTATGATGATCCCATTCTGATATATTGTGATAATACAAGCACCATCAGTATCTCAAAGAATCCAATGATGCACTCCAGGATGAAGCACATTCCAATCAAGTATCATTTTCTATGGGAATAGGTTGTAGAGAAGAACATTCAAGTTGAGTATGTTGGCACCAAAGAACATATTGCAAACATGTTTACAAAACTACTTCTAAGGGAAGCCTTTGAGTATATTCATCAAAAACTTGGCATAGTTTCTTCCCCACAATGAATTTTGAATGATATTATTATATGTATTAGATTTACATGAGGAAGCACCATAAAGAGGAAAATTTAGTTTGGGGGAGCAGTTTCAGGAAGAGTTCAGTTAGGGGGAGCAACCCCAAGTACAATTAAGTTAGGGGGATCATCCCCAATGAGAAGTTACATTTTCCATTGATGTCAAAGGGGGAGAGTTTTCTTAGATGCATGAATTTAGAGTTAGATGCTTGGAGAGAGAGCATAAAGGCATTTCCCAAGAGGAGCGATGTTCATAGGGGGAGCATGAGTGATATGAATTCAATGTTGCATTAGAGTGTTGCCATCAATTCCAAAGGGGGAGATTTTTGATTACTTGGGTTGGTTGTCATTGATGTCAACCCTTGAAGCAAGTCCAATAGAAAATTTTGGTATCCCCAACAATATGGATAAGGGAATCAATATTTTTTGACGTATAATGGTACAAATATAAGTGTATTTACATGTAAGACTATTCTAGATGGATAATACATATCATGCCATTTTCGGTGATATGTGGAACATCACATAACTCATCACATTTAGATAGTTATGGCCTTGTGAAGTTGGAGAACCCTTTTGAGTTATCTAGAAGCCCCCAGAAGGTCAAATAAGTCAAATTATTCTAGAAACCCCTAGAAGAAGTTGACTAGTCAAAGTGGGTGAAACTAGGAGTTAATCATGGGTTAAATTCTTGCAATAAGAAAATAATTAAAAACAAATTAGTTGCAAATAGAAATGAAGAGTTTACTATCTGTGGATAAAGTGGTTATAAGTGGGATAGCCCTAAAAGAAGGAATTTGGGTTAAGTTGGTTAGAAGATAACCCCTAGAGGAAGCTACTTGGAGAATATAAATAAGAGAGAAAGGGTATCCTATTAGCACTTGTTGAGCACATTGGATATCTATTATTATGTAATTTTTATTCTAGGTAATCATTGATACATTTGAAGTTATGCAAGTCTGAGTTAGAAAGAAGGTTTGACGGAGAAAGTTTCAGAGTTGCAAAAATACTGAAAAAACCCTAGTTTTGGAGGTGTACGTGGGTTGCAGTGGAAGAGGTTGCTCACATACAAGGGCTGATAGTATAAAATGGTGCGCATAGTTGAAAATCCATGAAATATTGAGTTGCTAAGGGTGTCAGGTTTTCAGAGTCTGAAAGAAAGCTCCCAAGAAGGTCTATAATGATCAGGTACACCAAATCTATCTACTGGTTCAAAAGGTATGTCTTATTTTTATGAATAGTTGGATATTGTTGTCTACATGGGATATTGTTATGGGTGTTTCAGTATTTTACCTAGAGAGGCTATTGGATGTATGACACTTACTGTATAAGTCATATCTACATAAATACAATGATGGTATATTTGATATTTATCATTGGTACATCTTGTTAGTGTCGAGGGATTTTTGTGGTACACGGTTGAGGGATTTTGGTTGCGAAGTGATTGTGAAGTGGCTGTGAAGTTGTTTGTGAAGTGTGAGGCTACATATCAGTGAGGGTTTGAAGTCTAGTTCATGTGAGGATTATTACACTTTATCATGTTTGTATACACATGTATGGGACGTGAATAGAGATATATAGATGCACTTGGTTAAGGGATATATATGATGATGTATGCATAGGGCACACCTACAGATTGGACACAGTGACAGGGTGCAAGTTGATTTGACATAGGCAACAAAGTGTTCGAGTTTAAGAAAAGTTGAAAACCCTAGCTTTCTGAAGGTGTACACAAGCTGCAGTATAGACAAGCCACATACATACACAGGTTGTAGTATAGACAATGCACATACATACACAAGATGAAACATATACTGGTCACATACCTATTGGTATTTGTTGGTATAGGATGACTTCTGGTACAATATTGATTACAGGCTATTGGTACAGGTTGGTTACAGATTGTTGGCACATATTGGTACAAGTTTACAGTGGTATATCTCATAGTGACAGTGTGGCCGTGGTTTCATCATTTCACTTATATTTCAGGGCGGTTGGACGAGGTAAGGATAGGTGGTTGTAGCCACCTTCCAGTTGTAGCCAGAGAACATAGGAGGTTGTAGCCTCCTTCTGTTGGGGAGTTGGAGCTTCCCTTAGGTTGTAGCCTGAAAATATAGGGGGTTGGAGCCTCCTTCTAGTTGCATATGGAGAACAAAGGAAGTTGGTGCTTCCAATGAATGTGATTCTTAAAGACATATAAGAAAAATCATTCCATGATTTTTTCTCCTGCATTGGGTTTCCACGTAAAAATACTAGTGTAGTGTGTATGTTTATGATTTCTCATTGTTCATGGTTCGTTTATTATACACTTGTTGAATGATAATGGTAAATTGATCATAAAGATAAACAACACTTATATACTGTTGTTAAAAATGATTAAAAATATCTATTACTGATTCACCCCCCCTCTCAATAATCCAACAACATGGAGTCTCCAAGATTATTATAAGTGATAGAGATCCAATTTTCACTAGAAAATTTGGACTAAATTATTTTCTTGTTTGGGTACTCAATTGGACCATAGATCGTCTTACCATCATCAATTCGATGGGAAAATTAATATTGTGAATAAAGGTCTATAAGGTTATCTTCATTTCTTTTCATGTGATAAACAAGAACAATAGGTCATTTTTTCTCCCTTGGAATAATGGTGGTACACCACATGCTTACATACTTCATAAAAAATGCCCTAATTTTTGGCACTTTATGGATATCATCATCCATCCATCACATCACCCTTGAAAGGGACCACAAAGGTTCAAGTAGTGGAGGAACACATAGGGAACCAACAAGAGGTTCTCAAACTATTGAAGGATAACTTGGTTATGACACAAAATAGGATGAAACAACAAGTAGATCAACATCGTAGTGAAAGAGAATTTGAAGTGGGTATTTTTGAGGCTACAACCATATAAAAAGATATCCCTCAAGAAACAAAATAAGGTAATAAATTCACACCCAAATATTATGGCCCCTATAAGGTGTTGCAAAGGGTTGGAAGTATGGCTTACAAATTGGATTTTCCTCCATCTTCATGTGTACATCCAATCTTCCATTTTTCTTACTTAAAGAAAGTAATCGATGACAAGATCCTTATCCAAACTATTTTACCAAAGATTAATGAAGAAGGGAAGATAATACTATAACTAGAAACAACCCTTGAAATAAGGATTAAGTAGCTATGAAATCAATCAATTACTAAGTACCTCGTCAAATGGAAGAACCTACCAGTGGAGGATGCAACATGGGAAGATGAGTTCTTCATGCAGAAACATCCAAAATTATTCAAGTGTTGTGGAAAACACTTTTTTGAAGGGGAGGGGCATGTTAATCCCTATAAAAATCCCCATGTTAAGTATAAAACCCCTTATTAAGCCCTATATATTGAACTATTACATTTCTAGTTTTATATTAGTAGGTAGGATAGAACATTTCATTGTACCCTTTCATTATAATTGTACCATTTGTCTCATATATACCAAGGAGACTAGCTGTAGGATCATATTATATCATCTTGTACATTGAATATATTGTAAAATAAGGTTTCCCCCTCAAAGTGGACCATTATTCATTGATTTTTTTATCACTCTCAAGGAGTTGATTCATAACATCATTCTAGCCAATTTATATCACATTGGGAATAAGTTAAAATGCATGGGAAGAAGATGTAGTGCACTTCACAACACTAGATGGTAATGATTTTGGATTTTTTTTATTGAGAATGTCTTCATCCATTTCCTATCAAAACGATCTCTCCAAAGATGGCATGCATACTACTTGGTTGACCTTGGTGGTTCTTTGCTCGATGTGAGATTGAAGGAAACTGCAAAGGAAATAAAGGTAAATATATGGAATGCAATAGAATCACAACCACTCCAATTGGAATATTTTCCTATGGACATAATGGATTGTATTGATGCACAAATCGTAAGAAAAAATCCTTACGACCACCTCCAATTCCTAAGGTTAGGTGCATCTCCTAATGGTATGTCAAGCATAAAATCTATTGAAAATGGTAAATCTTTGTTTAGACTCATGCACACTACACATTGTTCTAACATTAATTGTATATCTAATAATATCCTAAATTTGATAATTGAGGGGAAAAAATATGAATTCCATGGATGAAATTTCAAGAAGTGAATTATACTTAGTTATTTGGCATCAAATGCTAGTATTTCTAGACAAAGAGAACAAAATATAAGAATTCTTGTTACTATGAAATTTGACACCTTTGATGTCTATTAGAATGCATAGTACCATGTTTTGTAAATATTCAAAATAACTTTCTACTAATATAAGAACCACTTTAAAAATGTGACTTGAAGTAAATGATGTTAACATAAATCAAGATCAAATACGATTGCAGAAAATATATGTTAGTATGATGCTGGACCAAAATTCAAATAAATATTCATACATAACTTGTACAAAATGTCAATATGGAACAAGAGTGCCTCCAATTATGTTCTTTCAATATGACCCTGGTTTTACTTCTTAAAAAGGATAATGAGGACCTTGCTAACTGATTCTTCCTCATGTATCACAATTCCATTTCATCATGATAATGAGAAAGTATTTTTTGGATGTGGCAGTCATAAAGAACAAATTATTCTCAATGGTGTGATGAAAATTTATTCCTCTCTATAAATCATATTGCAATTTGTCGTAGTGTTTACTCTTCCCACAAATTGAATTCAAAGAAACATCCTAGAACTTACATGGGCATTGTGCATGATATTATGGAAAAGGTGAAGACTCATATATGAAGGATAGGTAGTAAGAAAAAGGAAATTAGTAGTGTCATGAATCTTCTAATTGTTTTCACTTTTATTCTTACACATGGACAAAACAATAGGGGATCCAACCATTTTAGTCTTCCACTTTTTGAAATGGGTTTAAAGTTCACTCTGATTTCATTAGTTAAATGCCTCAAGGTGCTTGAAGGACTAGTGGTGGATAAATATGGGGATTTGTTTTGCATGAGAGGGACATCAAGGCCCTTGATACACGATATGCTATTACAAATTGAATCATATGGAATATGTTTGGTATATAAGGAATATTTTATGCAATCTCTTGAGGTACATGTTCATAATACATGTGCACATCACATAAAAAATTACCACCATTTTTGTTGTTTCAAATGGATAATTGTGTAACTAACAACAAAAATCATTATGTTTTTTCATTTGTCTCTCTTCTAACAACAAGGAGCATATTGAAAGTTGTAGAGGTTGGTTTCCTCTTAGTGGGTCACATACATGAAGATATATATGGAACATATGGTTTAGTATCATCTTGGTTAAATTAAAAGGGTTTATTTTTCACTATGGAAGATCATGGGTACTTATAGTACATGCGAGGAGAATTGTTCCAAGTCCCCCCATATATGTTAAGGATGTATTTGATTTCAAAATATAAATAGAGTCATTTATATTGGATATAAACTACAAAACAATTGGTATCAAAGGATGTCAATACTTCAAATTCCAACTTGTTGATGACATATTGGTTATACAATATAAAGCCTTTGTTAGAGATGAAAAAATATGGTTACCTTCTATCAATGTGTGGTGTTCATTTTTTACTTTGTCATACATAATTACCTAGAGGGAAACCTCCACTATAAACATTACATGTAAATATACCTTTAGAGAATGAATAGATAGAGGGAATAAAAGGGCATATTTCCTTTAGGAGAAAAGGAATTGAAAAGGGAGGGGAACAATTTTCACATTTTTTTGGATATGTGCAGTTAATTTCATAACTTTTATATCTGAGGAGAGTTCAATGGCTCATAGTACTCAATCAAAATATTTGTATGGAAATACTTTACAAAAGTACATTGGCACTCTCATTGTCTAAAGACACTATGGATATGAAGGCTTTATGGATTTGATTTTTTCATAGATGTATTGTTTAAATATTCCAACACTCCATATTTATCTATTATGAGGTTATAAATATAGGCTATATGTTGTTTCTCAGTGCAACCCATGATGATTACATAAACTAACAAGTTACAAAAACTACTTTTTGTCATGAACACTACATAAAGTTACCTACAACTATTTTCTATTGGTATTACCTATATTTTTCCTTTCTAAAGTTCAAGAATATTGTTTTTGACCTTTGCATCATTGTGTATTTTATATTTTTACTATCTATAAGCTATTGTTGAGCTCTAAAAAATCCCCCTAAGTTTTGAGAAAAACATGGGGCCCTCTTTTCTCTTTATAGTCTGAATATGATTTTTTTTTGGATTTGCATAGACCTTGGTTCCTCATTTTCTTTGAAACCCTAATAATTATTTTGAGATGGATAAGTTGTATGAGCCTTCATGTTTTACTTGCTTGGTTTCACTTCGTTTTATGAATTCAATGGATTTAATTTTTGGTTTTCTTAGTTACTCGAGTCACCACCCCATATATTCAAATTGGGCCCGACTTCAAAGCTGGGAATATTCTCTTCCTTTGATTGCTAAGTTCATTCCCTATCTCAAAATTGGACCCAATTTTCAAATCGAGGTCATGATTATTAAAAGTTCAAATTAAAGTTCTTCTATTTTAAAGCTAAAGTTTGATGTTGCCATTGACTTGTCCCTTTTCCTTTTAACTTCCTCTCAAATTTCACGATGACTTTGAAGTTAGGATCGATTTTTCAATTGGGTCTTTCATTTTCTTTTGGTACTCCCAATATTCCTTGATTTATGAATTGGGTCCAATGTGTTAATTGGGTGTCCCTTCAACCCATCGTTTGAACTTTTGAACTAGTCCCCAAACTTGAGGAAGACTTGTTGATTTTTTTTTTTAAGATCGATTTCACGATGTGCCCAATTCTCAAATTGGGGCCACTCTTCACGGGTTCACCCAATATCTTTCTTGATTCACTAACATGAAAGCACCTTTATATTTCTACTAAGGGGCATGGAAGGAGGAGGAAAGGTGCTAAGTAAAAGTCATTAATATGGAAATCTAATGATCCTATTGAGATAATATAAGATCCAAAAGAAACAATACCAACAATTAAGTAGACAACCACATCAGTAGATTCATTAGATAAGAAGGAAAGAAACCCATGAAGGGAAGCAACCAATCACGAAAGCTTCTAAGGATGTTAAGTTTCCCATTTATACAGATACCTCTTATACCATTGAAATTGATGGATCCCACACCTATAATGAACTATTCCATTTGGTTAAATATGGGAAGGGGATACAACATGATGATGAATTAAATGAAAGGGAAGAGGAAGAGCTTTCAATAGTAGAGAATTTAAAGAAGTCCTTTACTCACAATGCAACAACTATATCCTGAGTGTTACCGTGTGAAAATATTATCAGATATATGGTACAACACACGAAGGTTAGCACTAAAAGGATATTGAATGAATAGGGAATGTGTATTGGCTCATTTGCATCAATAGATTTCAAATCATACTAAAAAATGTCAAATGCTGAAATATACTTTGCCAATAAGTGGATGAGGGGTTTCAGACATGACCATAATTGTTATGATATTCTCACTGAGTGGTATGAGGAAGAGAAAAATTTCAAATCCCTAAGTAATAAACCATTCCCCACCATACACCTCAGGTTAGAATACACACAGGAAGCTCAACTAGTAAGAATGATATATGTTGAGAAAAATGCAACTCGTGAAAATATCATAGGTGCCAATGATGCATGAGATAATTGAAAATTGAGTTTTTTTCAACAAGGTAGCCATCTTATCCAACTCATTAGCATAGGTTGTAGGAAATTCTTAATAATATGCACTCATAGGAATATCCTCAAAATTCTATATGTATTCCTATCTATCAGATGTGGTCTGTGCCTACAACACATTCACATGATTAGGATGGTATTGGTATGTAGAACAACCACTTGTTTTATTTCAAGGAATTTTAGAAGAACAAGTACAAATATTATTTTTCCCTCATTTGTGATGGATTCTTAGCACCATTGTATGATCTTATTTTTTTCAAACCTTGCCCAAGGATATTCCTAGAGGCCATAGAATTATTGAAGAACATTGGGGACTTCTACCTAAATGAATAGTCCACTTACATCAAAATATATGGCATTCCTTAGGCACCCCATACTCTTTTAGTATACAGGAAAAACATGTTTCTCATTAAACTGGATATTAGATTGCATTTCATGTTTTCAATGCTTGCTTGATCAAGAATAAAAATAAGTTATGCCCAACTTATCCACTATACACAGGTATGTACATACTGACATATTCTAGTTGGGTTAGGATGGAAAGGGAAAATATTGATAAATACCATTTTAATATAGAAAGGATTCAAATGCATCATCCCCTAAATATTGTCGAAAACCATAGAGTTAAAATGAAGATTTATTTCCCTTTCAAGCATGAAGAAAATGAAGTTGAAAAACCTCATAGTAGAGAATTAACTTATTAAGAAGTTATGAATAATTTATAGACTATTGTTGAACAAAAAGAAAAGAAAAATAAAGAGGAACTTGAGAAAGTTTTTGTTGAAAGACTAGATCTTCAAGAGAAGAGGAAAGAGGAGGAAAAGAGAAAAGAATAAGTACTAAAAAAAATCCAAAGTAGAGGTTGAGGCCAAAAGGAAAGTAGAGGCATAGACAAAAGTTTTTAAGAATGAAGAGATAACAAATAAAAAGTAAGTCGATGCTAGGGCCCAGGCAGATATTGTAGAAAATAATAAAGTTGTTGAGAATACCAAAGTAGACGCAAAAGCTAGGAAAAAATTGAAGGAAAATGAAGAAGCCTAGATTTTAAAAGTTGAAGTAGAAAAATAGAAAAGGAGAGAAGAAGAGTTGAACGATAAAGCTCAAGAAGAAAGAGTAAAAAGGAAAGGATTTGAATGCCTACCAAAAAGATTGAGAATCAAGAAAGGGATTTGAACAATCAAGAAAGGAATCAAAACATACAAGGGGAATCAATTATTCAAGAAAGGGATTCAAACAATCAAGAAATGAATCAGAATAGGCAAGAGGAATAAAATCCCTAGGTGGAAGGAAAAGATGAACTTAATATAAA
>JZKD02S1668967.1:494753-506859 GCA_000966675.3 Picea glauca | reverse complement strand
TATTGTGCATGGTGTATTGTGGTGTATTGGTGTAACTCTTATACTATTGTTCATTGATCATTGGATATAATTGAATGGTTTAATTATAAGTTGAAAAAGGTTTTAAATTGTACTTGATACTGATTCACCCCCCTCTCAGTATCAACAAAAAGGTTATAGATACATGCAGATCATTGGCTACAAATCCCGCGAATCTTAGGATTATGATACACTCGACTACCAAGTAGGATTACCAGTGAACTACTAGTCGAACTTCATTCGGTATTTAGTTGGTTTCCACACACTCTCCTGCCAACCTCTTGTCCATTGACCTATTCAAATTTCTTTCGATGTCTTCGAATTCGACTTTACCGAGTTGAACCGCCTTGACCTTTGACTTAGATTGTTAGTCGCTCCACCTCGACTAGACTTTCACTTCAAAGAATATAACAACCCAACATTCTCCCGAGATACCACTTAAATCTCATTCACACCACTTGCACAGGGAATACATTCCCATTGCCTCTTTTCACCAAGAGAACTTCACAACATTCAAATACTTGGTCAAAGAGTCTGCTATGTTTTGCAACATGTCTACTTTCTCCAGCAACACCTTGTTTTTTTCCACCATGTCTCTCACGAAATGGTATTGTGCATCAATGTTCTTATTCTTAGAATGATAAGTTGGGTTCTTTTCCAGAAATATTGGTCTTTGACATCACAACTTATCTTCATATCTCTCTGCTCAAACCCAATTCCTGAACATGGCCTTTGCAGCCATACTGCTTCTTTGTTTCCATGAGTGGTTTCCATGTATTCAGCTTTTGTTGTTGACAGGGCTCCAACTGCCTATCTCTTACCCATCCAACTCATTGCTCCACCGAAAATTTTGAACACATATCCACTGGTTGAACTTCGTAGATCTAGATCTACGGCCTAGTCGACGTCGGTAAAGCCATGTTCATTTAACTCACTGTCACCTATAGGTTTTCCTTGGTAGAATACAGCATAATATTTTGTGCCACACAAATACCTGAATACTCTCCTAAAAACTATCTAGTGCTCCTTCCCAGGTGTCGACATGTATCTAATCAACACTCCCACTGCATGGGAAATTTCTGGTTGAGTGCATGCGATCTCATACATTATACTACCAACAACTCTTGCATAGGGAACATGTGCCATGTCCTCTATTTCCTCATGTTTCCTTGGAAAATGTTCAACAATTAGCTTTACTCCCATAGGAATTGGCACCTTCATAGGTTTGCAATCCTGCATGTTGAAACGTTTCAAGATTGTTTCAATATACTTCATATCATTCAACTAGAGATTTCTAGCTGCTTGATCCCTCTTAATATCCATTCCCATAATGAAGTTTTCTGCACCAAGATCCTTCATGTTGAACTTGAAGGATAAATTCTTCTTCACTTCCTTTATTGCGTTCATGTTGTTTCCTGTTAACACATAAAATTGATCATGTAAATGAGGATTTATGGTTTTCAGAGTCTACATTTATCCATATCTCTCGCTATTATGTCATACCATCAACTAAAATCCTCCTCAGAGTATGTAAGCTATAGTTGAGTTGGCACTGCAAACTGGCGCTACAAACTAGTTAAGGAAGAGGGTTGTCTGTTGGTGTTGGCCCTTGACCAAGTTTTGGAGATCCTTGGTCATGCCTGACCTATTTTGGGACTTCGACTAGCTAGTCGAAGGAAGAGCGCAAGTCGAAGCAGAGATTGTGGGATCTCGACCCCTTTTTAGGGCAGTTTTGGGATTAGGGTTTATGTAACGGGTATGGGATGTTGGCCCATGGGTTTACCCATGTTTAGGCCCATTTTGTAAATGTATAAATATAAATCTAGGCGATGTAAGTAGGCAGTGCTAAGGGTAATAAGGATGTGGTGCTAAGTGCTATATTGTGCTAAGTGCGAATAGTTGTGGATTCTTTGTGCATGCTATGTGGTAAGACTTGTAGAGCTAAGTGCAAGTGATTGTAAGTAGGCTTTGTGCTTACACCTATCTTGAGGAAGGAGGATCTAGCAAGGTGCACGCAGATCTCCTATCCTATGCGGAGTGGGTTCTGAGGCTTTGTGCATGTAAGGAGATTGACAGAAGATAATAAAGAAGAGAAGAGTTGGTGGACGTAGCCCCACACTAGGGTGAACCACGTATATCTCGTGTTATGGTCTCTTTGTGCATTTGATGTGATTTATGCTTAGTGTTGTTATCTTTATGTATGTTAGAAGCATCTGATTTAATAACTTAGTTCTTAGTGATATGAATGAATTCTAGATCTGATCTTGTTCCTTGTGCTAAGTGCTTAGATGTGTTAGATCTAGTAGAATACTGCACTACTATTTAATTAGGGTTTGGATCTGCGATGTGAATAAGGGTTAGTTACTGATGAATGTTAACTGCTAAGTGCTTTGTTAAGTGGTATAATCATATATTTGTGTCCCAGCTAGGTTGTAGACACTGGAGTCCTGCAACCACCACTGCCTCTACCTCGAGTGAGACTTCATCTACTTCGTAGGTGTTGCCGAAAGGGTCGGTAGTTAGGGTTTTGTTGGCACGCTGTTGAGTCATTGAACCCCGGGTCTACCCCTGTGTGCCAACAAATGGTTCTGTTGCTGGGACCTGAAACTGTGATTGCTGGGAACTGAAGAAAATAAAGCTATGTGCATAGATATGTGCTTTAATGCGCAATATTGACTTGCAAAGATCCGTGATAAGAAGAGAAGTCTGATCTGAAGAAAAGGTAAGAACAATGATTTTTTTTTAAGAGGTAAGATCTGAAATATTTGTGCTCCGAGAAAGGTAAGATAAGTGAAATTTTTGAATGAATCTAGATATGTTTGATAAATTTTGTCCTAGTCTGAAAACTAGGGCACAGTTAGAAGAAAGAAGATTTGATATGAATAGATTCCATAGAAGCAATGTAAGATATGTTATTCCTATGCATAGAAAGAATGCTTGGACTAACAATTGGATGCAGGATCCTAGAAAGAATTTTTTGTAGGTTAGTTACTGTGATCCCAGTGCGTAGTACAGGCAAGGTTGGGGATCATTTAAGAGAAAGAGAGGATTAACGCTTTGTTATAGTTGCAGAAGACCGAGACATCTTGCTAAGGAATGCTATGATAGAATACCTAGTTGTCTTTGTTGTAAAGCTATGGACCATGAAGTTTTGGATTGTCCCAGAATGATTGCTAAAGTTGAAAAGATGAAAATGAAACAAGAAAACTATGAGACATGCCAAGAAACTAAGGATAAGATAGAACCCAAGAAAGAATCAGAGACTATATTATTATAGATGAAAGAAACCTTGAATGATCATAGAAATATTAACTTATCAGAGGTCTTAAAAGAGAAAGATTGCATAGAAACAAGAATAGGAGACTTCGACATAGGTTGTGTCCTAGATGAGGAAACACAGGTGAATATCATGACAGAAAGAACTTGGGAAATTTTGGGAAAGCCTACTATGGTTCCTTCATTAGGAGGAACAAGATTATTTAGAGGAAAACTGATAACCTTATGTGGAAGACTTACCCAGATATCTATGAGTGCTCATGGCACTTCGATAGAAGAAGAATTTGAGATCGTTAAGTTTGTTGAGAACAACGCCCCTTTTGCTATCTTGCTAGGAAAAACCTTGATTGGGAAAGATCAGATACGAAGAAAACAAGAAGAGGAGGATATAGAACATAAAAAGAAAGAACTAGGAGATTTCATGGCTAGGAGAATAACACACTTACTGGAAGAACAAGAGAACTAGTTGAAGCTACTAAAGACCGAAGATATGGATGTTGAAGTTAAAAGGACATAGGAAGACTGGAGACACTTGTTTGTACAAGAGAGTAGAGAACCTACCCTAGAAAGAGAAGAAGTATTACCCTTGAACCCTATGAAATACCCTCCCCAGTGTGAAGTTATCATGCCAAGAGAAGATAAGAACGATAATGGAAAGAGGAAACCAGTGATTCAGATCACATGAAAAAAGGCCAGAAATCTCAACAAGAAGAAAGATAAGTTAGAAATATTACAAGAAGCTCCAGAAAGAACTTCGCAAAAGGAGGGTTCCTAGAATTTGAACTTCGCCGGAATATCAGTACAACACAGAATGGCACTTCGCCATGGTAGAGAAATATGACCATTGGAGGAAATATGACCATTCGATTGACACTCCTGAACGATTAGGAAAGAAATTATGGCCCGAAAGTTTGCCATTGGACTTTTGAGACCACGGCATAAGAGGTGGAATTGCATTGAATAAGGCTTTGTGACTCGTTGAAAGAAACCGTTACGATGTTATCTATTTATCCCACTGAGCATTGCACCAAGAACACTTTTTCCAATTGTGATTATCCATGCCTGTAGAGAACTAGTTTATTTCATGCAGTGATCATTGAGACCTCACCATCCATTCTGTTACATTGAGTATTGTTCACCGACCTTAGATATTAGATCTCGAGTGTGCATGTCAGACGAATTTAGCCCAACGGAGAAAGATGTTGAAGAGATTCTAATAGATATCATGGTCAAGAAGGTGATGTCCGCAGGCATCCAAGCCTCATCAACGCGAGGAGTGCGAGCCTCCCCATCGACTGCTCGTGGATCTGGATCATCCCGAGCTGCGACCGAGAAAAGAACCAGGCATCATGATGACTTGGTGAATGCAAAGTTAATATTGTCCATCCTACCCAACTACATCCCACCCCTGGATGGTGTGGTGAGTCATGACAATGTCCCAAGGGAATTTGACTACACAATCATCACTGTGTACCTTCCGAAGGGAATACAAGCAGCCACACCACAGTCGGAGAGGATTCCAACCTTGAATATCAGTGACTATAACCTAGGAGACCGCAAGAGCTTTGGCATGCTCACACCTCACAGTTATTTGACCAAGACCAAGGGGAAGAATTCAAATACTATCCCCCAGCCGTGGACTATGAACATCGTGAGGTCCACTATCTTGAATGTGATTAAGATACCACATTTTGGAAGGCACCATGAGGTAAATGCGTGCGTTAAGCTCCTGCTGTCATGCTTCCATGGCAGATATCTATGGTTAGATAAATGCATCACCGTTTATCCGGTGCTGATCCATAGGATCACCAGATTGAGCATACAGGGACCAGACCCACAAGAATTTTATCCAGGGAAGGCTGCAGACCACGCCTTGGTGCAGAAGATCAAAAACAGCTATGGCGATGTAGAGAAATGGACATGAGGATACAAGGTAGCCTCTATTTAGAATGGCTCAGTGCGCCTTGCTTTCCAGTTGATTGTTGGTAATCTAGTAAGAAATAACAGACCCACACAAGTCACAGGGTTTGTCATTGACCTTGCAGGAAAATGCATGGAAGGACTATAGATGAATTGGGCCAGTTACCTAGTCAATTAGTTAGAACTAGATTGTCGTGAAGCTCAGGATTAGGGATATGAGTTCCATTTTAGCTGGCTATTGATCCTAATTGCATTCACTACTTGGTATATGTCAGAAGGTGCGACCTTCCATGACATTGAGCCATTGTAACACCATGTTTCCCCTAGTCTATAAATATAACTTTATTGGCCAGGAACTATGGCAAACTTAAAAGTTTGAATGTTTGATTTGATGGACCTTGTGTAGAAGGTCGATGAATGTAAATTCTAATTATTTTAATAGAAAATGGTTACGTGTTGCATGACTGTTGAAAGAGGGGATGTGCTGAGAGAGACCACAAAATGTTGTGAAAGGTGGTGGAGGGGACTAGGAATGGTTGTGTTAACCTCCACCAAACTAGTACCATGCTGGAATTAATTTTATCAGATCAGAGAAACCCTCTGACCAGGAATGAATTCCCATCAGGCTGGTAGGTGGGAAGGCCCCATCAAGAGTTAATGAGGGATGGGGCAGATTGCCCATCGGTAAGGCTTACAGGATTGACCACAGACTAGGGGATTCGAGCCACACACAATCTTGCTGAGGGAGTCAAGAAAGGAAGCGTGGTGGACAGAGGGAGACCTGGAAAAAGAATGCAGAGACAAGAGAGGAAAATCTGGGGTCCGAGGAAGGATTGAAATTGAAAAATGAGTTCTGATCACAGGGGATGGAGATAGATTCAGGAGAAGGAGAGTAACCTTATTCCTCGTCTATTCCTGTATAGAGAGAAGGAGAGTAACCTTCATCCCTAACTTCCATTGAGCTGAAAGTGAGAGATTGAATCTCAAATTATTGTGGCCTAATCTCAGGGGTGGCTAGTGATAAATCCATCTGGAGTGACTGAGCCTATGGTTGGGTGGAAATGAGCACCCATCTCAACAGTCGCATCACACCTTATGGTTCCGATAAGTGTATTTATGCCTTGTGCTTTGAATTGGAAATAATGAATTTCATGCTTGTATTTATATGCCCAAAATGGTTTATGTACTGAATGATTAAGTTAGAAGTATGTGTTCGTTCCTTGAGAACTTTCATATCTTCTTGATTTTCCTTATTCTCTAGATTAATTCCTCAGAAGCACTTTCCCAGAGAATTTCGTCACCATCCTAGAGTCGTGTGACTGCTTCCTGATTGCGGAGGTTGAACCCCATAATCACTGCGAGGATAGACTCCAATAAGCTCAGGAGAGGTAGTGCATGTATGCACCAAGTATCTGCAAGGTGGGAAGAGGTGGGCAGAGATCGATACCATCTTATGTCCTAAAGTTGAGGAATAAAACGTAAGGAGTGCATGGAAGAACACTTTCAAGCGTTATGTTCAAGAGGAAGAGTGCAAAACCTTTAAGCCTTTCAGAGCCAATGAAGCTCAGGAAGAATAGTGAGGTTCAAGTATCGAAAGGGAATATCCTTTCATTTAGAAGATGAATGGATGAGATCCATTCGGGAGGACCCAGGGTCTGTCGTGACTGTTAGACTTGAAGAAGGGGTGCAGACATTAACGCCTCGACTCCTTCAGTCTTCGTAAGATCGCACATCGGGATATTCATGTGTTGGCGTGACTAAACTCCCAAAACCCAAAATTGTGACATGATATAGACCGTAGATGTAAGGATCTATTGGGACCCTCCTTGACCGTCGGATTAGAGAGATTGGGGATTCACACATTGGGAGATTCGCACGTTGGTGTGACTAAACCCCCGAAACCCGAAGTTGTGATGTAATCTGGTCCATTGGATCAAGGAAGGTCATGGACTGTCGATCTGATGCGATTAGATTAATGCTAGAGTATGTGGGAATTCGAATTTCCCTAAGAACCAAGCTCAAAAGAGATAAGCACATTTTCAAAGTGCAGATGAGGTCTAAGAGGCGAACTTGTCTAAAGTTCGTAAGCTCAGGAGGGAAAATGGGAGTCGAGACCCATACATCGGGGCTCACAGGAGGTAAATCGAAGGCTGAGATATTTGAAACATTTGAGATCTTCCCAGTCAGGGAAGAAAGTGGAATCTCAAGAGGAGGAGATACAATGATCATTGGATCGATCACCGTGAAAGATCTGGACCGTCAGATAATAGTCCAGACAACGAGGAGTAAGTGCAGAGGAGAACAGATCTCAACCGTTCGGTCTGAGTGTAAAAGAATAGTGGTCGTAAAATCAAGGTAAAGTGCACTAAACGATAATACTTGAGGGTACAGGAGAGGAATGGGGTTCCAAAGTCCCAAAATCATCAGAACCGTCCATCCAGTAGGACACATGGTGAGAGATCATCATTTCACTGACTTGTTACTCAAGGAAGTCAAAGGGTGGAGTTATGAGAATTTCCAAAACGTGAAATCCCGATTTGATCTGAGCCATTAGATCATGGGGAGTTGTGAGCCATCGATATGAGGCTCGCAAATATCGATAAATCGGGAATTGGGAGAACAGAGGTGAACCAACCTCCAAAGTTGCGAAACACGAAACTGTGACTTGATCACAGTCGTCGATTGGCATGGGGACACTTGTCAAAAGATCAAGGGCTCCGAGAGAACTATAGTTGGGTTCTCAGTTTTAGAATTGAGATTTCCAAACCCTGAAGGACCAAAGTCCCTAAGTGATCCATAACCGTTAGATTCGGGGGACACATGGAACAAATCCGTGAACTTCAGGTGAAGTCCTGTTGTGACTCATAGCTGTCAGATTCGAGAGACACATGGCACAAATATGTGGGCTCCAGGTGAGGACCTGAAGCAATCCTTGATCATCAGATCATGAGGACACTTGTCAGAGGATTGCGGCCTTCGGTTAAAATTCATTGGAAAGAAAGCTTGAGACTTGAGATCTCAAAAGTTCGAAATCACGAAGGAGATATCGACCGTCGATCGAGAAGAGGGTTGGAGGACCGTTGATTTGGGTTAAATGGTCAAACACCCAAAGTGGAAGTAATACCGTTGATTGAGCAGGACAGGTGTCTGCAGATCGTCAGCTCTGAAAGTTTGAAGTATGGAAGAAGAAAGGTTTGAGATTTCAAAATCCTGGAGTCCGAAATTACGAAGGGATCACAATTGTTGATCTAGGAGGGACATATATGGTCCATAGATTCCAAAGGGACATATATGAATCGTCAATTCAGACAGTATCATCAAGATTGCAAGATCAACGATCCCGTAGCATTACGGGGATAGGAGTTGCACGAAGTTTAAAATATCGAGGGTGGGCTGCAATTCAAACTATGGTTTCATGAGGTGGACACGTGGAGACTTGAGGAGGATTGCGGGCCCAAAATTAGTTTGACCCCAAATTGTTCGTGGCCACACCCACAATCGCATGGTCATCGCCAAGGCCATGTCCGAGGAGAGGCCAAGAGAAAAGGGGCTAACGCCAACTCAGAGACTTCGCCGAAGTGTGAAGAAGAAGGTCATGGGTATCATAAGACATACAATAGAGGCTAAAAGGGGCCTGTGTATGATTTAGAGGTGAGGCTAACATGGTCTCAAAGTCTCCTTTGAATTAGACTTGGAGAACCTTGATTGAAGGCTCGGGTTGAGTCCTGGACTCTCCAAATTAGAACTTGTAGAGAGAAAGAGGATTTTCTCCTGTAAGGAAGACTATATATATATATATATATATATTTTTTTTTTTTTTTGCCCCATCGTGGGTGTGTTACAAATTGGTATCAGAGCATGGTTACAACAATTGAACTGCTTGGGCTCACAGATGAGTCACTTAAAAAATCTATTTGGAGTACTTTTAAAGGAACGACACTCTACCTTACCTCTTTCTTAAAAGTCTTGTTTAAAAATGTTAGTAAAGAAAAGAATGAAATTTTCTACTGTGTGTATGCATTTAAGACATTGAGACATGTATCGTTCATAAAATAATAGATTGTTAGCTAACAATAAGTATTTTTGGAAACACTCGAGTAGTCAGTGAATCATGGGAAAACTCCAGGACTAAAGGATGGTGATGTGTCATGAAGTTGGAGATGGCTCCCACAATAGAGACAAAGAATCTGACAAAAGGAGGGCGGTGGAAACCCCTCTAGATCTGGCTGAAACTGTAAGGAGCCTCAGGGCCAAGTTATAGAGTTTCAAGGATGACAACGAGATATTGATAAAGGAGAAAGAGAAACAAACATAAATTAACGCAGTCTTGCTATAGAGTTTATCCGACATACAGAGGCAACTGTAGCACGAACTCATAACCAGTCATGTAGAACGATGACACAAGAAGAGAAATTAGAGTCCACCCGAGACCCGAAAACATGACTCCATAAGTGACCCCACTGGGAGAATTACCATGAAGAAGGTCCAACATAGAGGCAGGGGAAACTCATCGGGAGAGTCCTTTGGAAAGGAAGCTGACAAATCCGAAGTATCTTCTAGTGGCAGGGCCAGCTCACATTCTTAGAGGAAAGGAAAGAAACGAAAGCGTTCCAAAACCTGGGGTCCTGAAGAGTTCAATAAAGCCAAACCACCCTCTTTTGACGGACATATTAAGAAGGAAGAAGAGGCAAAAGCTTGACTGCTTGGTTTAAAGAAGTATTTCAGAGTCCATGACTACTCTGAAAACTCTAAAGCTCGAATATCCATTTTCAACCTGAATGGAAAGGCTTCCATATGGTGGGAAGACCTTAGAAATTTGAAAGGATTCCACGAGAAGGACTTGTCATGGAAACAATTCGAGAAATACTTCAGGAAGAAGTATCTGTCAGAGAAATACATGGGTGGGAAGACTAAGGAATTTTATGAACTCTGGCTGGGGAAACTCACCATAGATGAATTTGTCAATAAATTCCTTGAATTACTGAGATATGTACCCTACATAAAAGAGGAAAAGGTAAAAATGCAGTGGTTCATTAGTGGGTTACCTTAGACCTACCGAGACATAATTGAGTTCGACGAACCAAAGAACTTATAAGAAACTATCCGAAAGGTGAGGTATTGTTATGAACATTTTGGGAATAAGACAAGACCTCACGAGGACTGGAAGAAGAGGAGTAGTTTGGGGTTCCAAAAGAAGGGGTTTAAATCCTCAAGGTTCAAGAACTATAGAAAAGCTTCTAGAAGGAGCCTTCCTACTAGAAGTGTATACCAACAAAATTTCCCCTCTCAAAGTGGAAATAAAACTTTTAAGACAACCCCAGGAAAGACTGATAACCTAAATAAGGAACCCTTAAAATGTTGGGGTTGTGGAGAGGATCATAAATTGAGGGACTACCCACACGGAAAACAAAATAGTAATATAATATACAACATCCAAGAAGCAACCAACGTCAATGATGTGGCTAGGAGCATGCCATGAATCTATGTGGCCTTGGACAATAATCAAGCTGACCACCAAGGTTCAGTAGTGGAGCTAGAAGGTGTGATTGCCGACCATCTAGTTTATATTTTAATTGACCCAGGTTCGAATTTGAGTTATGTGGCCCCTCAAACTGTTGA
The DNA here is from genome assembly GCA_000966675.3 of Picea glauca. Taxonomy (NCBI): domain Eukaryota; kingdom Viridiplantae; phylum Streptophyta; class Pinopsida; order Pinales; family Pinaceae; genus Picea; species Picea glauca. The sequence continues at coordinate 496,026 of JZKD02S1668967.1, read as the reverse complement.
TAAGTGTAAATTGCAACCAATTAGACATATTAAACCATGGTTAGTGCAATTAGCCACTGGGACCAAAAGAAAAGTGGCATAAGTCATACTAGCCTGCCAATTCATCATGGGTGGATTGCCCACCTAAGCAACCCTTAACATACTCCCCCTAGGATCTTATGACTTTTTGATTGGTATGGATTGGTTGGCTTTTTATAAAACTAAATTGGACTATTATCATAAAACTTTAGAATGTGTAAATGAAGGAGGGATAAAAATGACCCTCCAAGGGATTCAGAAGCCTATCTCAGTGAAACAAATATCAACCCTTCAAATGAAAAAGTATTGCATAAAGGGGTGTTCCTTATATTCCATACAAGTAATGGAATATGTTGAGAATGACAAACCAAACCTAGAGGACCACCCCATATTAAGATAATACAAGGACGTGTTCCTAGAAGAATTACTTGGTCTACCTCCGAGGAGGGGTATTGATTTCTCGATAGAACTTACATCGGGAGCGGTACCAGTATCTAGAATGCCATACAAAATGAGAATGCTAGAGCTGGTTTAGCTCAAGATACAACTAAAGGAGATGATGGACAAAGGCTACATCCAACCCAGTGTATCTCCATGGGGAGCACCTGTCCTGTTTGTGAAAAAGAAACATGGCACACTCCGACTATGCATAGATTACAGACAACTCAATAAGGAAACCATAAAGAACAAGTACCCCTTACCAAGAATCGATGACCTGTTCAACAAATTGGGAGGTGCATCCATCTTCTCGAATATCGACTTAAGGTATGGCTACCATCAAGTCCATATTAAGGATGAAGACATCCACAAAACAACCTTCAGGACGAGGTATGGTCACTATGAATTCATAGTGGTGTCGTTTGGGTTAACCAATGCCCCCGCCACTTTTATGTTCTTAATGAATAATGTACTCAATAAATTTCTGGACAAATTTGTATTGGTTTTCATTGATGATATCCTAATCTACTCCAAGAACAGGGAGGAGCACAAAGAACATCTTAGACTCGTACTTCAAGTACTAAGAGAGCATCAACTCTACACTAAGTTTAGAAAGTCCGACTTCTTTCAAAAGCAAGTCCATGATCCAGATTTATGTAGGAACACAATGAAATATAGAAATATACATAAACGCAAATATGTAGCAGAAATAAGACTTCATTTCATTAATGACAAATGACTGAAATATGCTTACAGACAGAATGGAAATAAACTAGCTAGGGCGCTGGTAGCTTATCTCTGAGAAGAGATGTGGCTG
>JZKD02S1668967.1:482843-493403 GCA_000966675.3 Picea glauca | reverse complement strand
GGCTTGATTTTATTATCTAAATACGTTCAAGATGATTGATCCAAAAATAATATTGGATTGCTGCAAATAAATTTATGAGCAACAACAGATAAAATTTGGAAATGCGTCAAGAACAAAGACACGATTTTGCGGGACTGATTGCAGCCAAACCGTGAGGAATTTGAAGAAGCAGTTGAAAACCCATTTCCCAAATGGACCCATTTAGTTTTTGCGTAGAATGTTTCCCAAACAAATGTACAATTTGAGATATATTTGCATCTCTTTACGAGACAAATTTCAGGTGGCGGAAATTATTAGTGACGCCCAGTCTGTTCATTCATTGTATAAATATATGATAAAGTTCAGAGCCAAGAAGATCCACGAAATGGAGAGGAGGATTTTTATCCTTTCTCTTTTTCATATTATTTATTTTGTAAACTTTTCTTCTTTTCAAATGGAGTAACAGATGGTTGGAATCTTTGGGAGAATGGACGAGTATTTTCAAAGAAGAATATGGAATTCTAGGTTGCTTAATGGCTTTTGTCCTGTGAGTAAAATGGTTTTATTTTCATTATAATATCTTCATATTCTTTGAATAATTGATTATGCGTTGATTTACATTAGCTTTAGTATTTTTTATCAATACATAGTTAATTGCTATCATTTATGTATTAATTCTTTTTCTATCATTAAGAGTCTATTATCCCAAAAATTCTTCCAGGACTACAATATGGGCATGTGATTTTGAGAAAGAATATGAGAAAGCAATTCATCTTTGGCTTTAGACTTGTCTGATGCTTATTCCATTTCGTTCTTTCATTACTGTTGTATTATGAGAATGTTATTATGGTTGATTTTAGCTTTAGCTTGTCATCATATGGTGTTTTCATACTGTTAAATGTTATATGTTGTCCATAATTTCTTATTCCATTTTTTATGTGTGATTGATTTATCATTTAATTATTTTTGAATTTATTCTTAATGTTAAATGTTGGATAATATCAATATTCAAATCTGAGTTTTCTCTCATTCTTAAATATTGATCATCCTAAGATTACATTACTTTTAATTAGATGTCTTTCTGTTGTTATTAATTTACTCCAATATCAAATACTTCTTTGAATGTATTCTGGAAGTGATAGTATTGTTCTGTTATAGGTTTCCCTTAACAACAGTACAAGTAGGAGCTCATACAACACAGGAAGATAAACTAAATTGACTGATCAGTTAGAGGCTAGTAGATGCATTCTTTTCTTTTATTTAGAGTTGTTTATGAATGAAACGATGATTACATTAATTAGCTTTGTCTGTTTTGTGTCACTGTTTCAATCGTATTCATTTAGTATTCATTTGTTTAATATCTTAAAAAAAAAAAAAACGAAGTGTTGTTCATATTTGATTCAGAAAAGTTTTCAAACAATCATTTTCGCAAGATTTCATGAAAACCTTGTAAACTGTATATAAACTATTCATAATCATTTGTATATTCACATTCTTAGATAAATATTTGTAATTATTGTGTAGATTGTTAGAATATTTTCTTTAGTTAGTTTATTTCATTTTTCTATCTTTAGGACCCTAGTTGGCCAATAGAGCCATTAAACCCGTCAGGGCATTTCATTCCAAATGGAATGGGTTATTTAGACAACCCCAGTCTGGATTTGACCTTCCAGTTGATGGTGTGTCACTTACGCTCGTCAACACAAGGAAAGAGTCATAAATGAACAAGAGACATATGCATTCTTCAAGACCGTGACCTCATACCTAAGACATGAGCCTACATGGCCGAAGTATGAAGGCTACCAGATGCTCGAGGAAGGGCTGCTGACATACAAAAACATATTGTATATTCCAAACTGTGACGACTTGAAGAGGTTCATAATGGATGAACTACATAAGAGACCATATACTGGTCACCCATGATATCAAAAGATGATCATGACCACTAGGAAACAATTCTATTGGCCTGGTTTGAAGAAAGACATAGCTAACTATCTAGCTAAGTGCCTAGAGTTCCAGTAAGTTAAGGCAGAACACCGACATCCAACAAGATTGTTACAACCCCTACTGATCCCAAAATGGAAGTGAGAAACCATATCCATGGATTTCATCACCGGATTACCAAAGTTGACCAAGAAAAATGATGCCATCATGGTCGTGGGGGAAAAACAGAGTAAGTCTTCTCATTTCATTCCTGTCAAATCAACTTGCAAGGCCATAGATATTGCCAACATCTTCATGAAGGAGATATTTAGACTGCATGGCATGCCCAAGGAAATTGCATCTGACCGAGATACCAAGTTTACTTCGAACTTTTGGAAATTCCTAATGGCCTGTTTGGAGACAAAATTGTTATTCATCACAACTTAACGCCCCCAAACTGATGGACAGACAGAAAGAGTGAACCAAATAGTATAAGACATGCTAAGGATGCATGTAATGCATCAGCCTAAGAAGTGGGAAGACTACCTATCATTGGTAGAGTTTGCCTACAACAATGGTTATCAAGAATCCTTGAAGATGAGCCCTTTTGAAGTCCTCTATGGTAGACAGTGCAAGATTCCAATCAGCTGGAGAAATCTAGTGGAAACAATTACAATTGGACCCGACATGCTGAAGGACATGGAACAAAAAGTGGTTCAGATAAGGAAAAATCTAAAGATTTCTTAGGACCGACAGGAAATTTACGCCAAAAGAAAGAGAACTCCCCAAGAGTTCAAAGTCGGAGACCATGTCTATCTCAGAGTTAGACCCCAGAAAAGTTTTCTGAGAATGGGAACCTATGCCAAGTTGGCACCTTGGTATTGTGGACCCTTTGAAGTCTTAGATAGAGTGGGACCTGTAGCCTATAGGATAGAAATTCCTCCCACAGTAAAGGCACATAATGTTTTCCAGAACCCCAGTGCATACTAGATAGGAAGGAAATTGCATTAAGGAACCAAACCATTGCACATGTCAAGGTGCAATGGAAACACTTTGGCCTAGATGAGGCTATGTGGGAAATGGAAGATGCCATGAGACATGCATATCCGATTTTGTTTACTTCTGTACATACCTATCATGTTGATAGATAGAATATCGAGGACGATGATTCCTTTAATGGGGGGAGAATTGTAACACCCTTTTTCCCCCAGTCTGTAAATATAACTTTATTGGCCAGGAACTATGGAAAACTTAAAAGTGTGAATGTTTTATTTGATGGACCTTATGTAGAAGGTTGATGAATGTAAATTCTAATTATTTTAATAAAAAATGGTTACGTGTTGCATGACTGCTGAAAGAGGGGATGTGCTGAGAGAGAGACCAAAAAATGTTGTGAAAGGTGGTGGAGGGAACCAAGAATGATTGCGTTAACCTCCACTAAACCAGTACCATGCTGGAATTAATTTGCTCAGATCAGAACAACCCTCTGACCAGGAATGAATTCCCGTCATGCTGGTAGGTGGGAAGGCCCCCTCAAGAGTTAATGAGGGATGGGGCAGATTTCCCATCATTAAGGATTTCAGACCTGGGACTAGGGGATTCGAGCCACATACGATATTTCCGAGGGAGGCAAGAAAGGAAGTGTGGTGGACAGAGGGAGACCCACGAAAATAATGCAGAGACGAGAGCGAAAACTCTGGGCTCCGAGGAAGGATTAAAATGGAAAAGTGAGTTCTGATCACAGGGGATGGAGACAGAGTCAGGAGAAGAAGAGTAACTTTCGTCCTCGTCTATTCCTGTATAGGGAGAAGGATAGTAACCTTCATCCCTAACTTCCGTTGAGCTAGAAGTGAAAGATTGAATCTCAAAGTATCATGGCCTAAGCTCGGGGGTGGCCAGTGATAAATCCATTAGGAGTGACTGAGCCCATGGTTGGGTGGAAACGAGCACCCCTCTCAGCAGTCGCATCACGCCTTATGGTTCTGATAAGTGTCTTTATTCCTTGTGCTTTGAATTGGAAATAATGAATTGCATGCTTGTATTTAAATGCCCAAAATGGTTTCTATACTGAATGATTAAGTTAGAAGTATGCATTTGTTCCTTGAGAACTTTCTTATCTTCTTGATTTTCCTTATGCGCTAGCTTAATTCCTCAGAATCACTTTCCCAGAGAATTTCATCACCGTCCTAGAGTCACGTGAGTACTTCCTGATTGCGGAGGTTGAACCCCGGAATCAATACGAGGACAGAGTCCAATAAGCTTAGGAGAGGTAGTGCATGTATGCACCAAGTCTCTGCAAGGTGGGCAGAGACCAAGACCACATTAGGTCCTAAAATTGAGGAATGAACGTAAGGACTACACGAAATAACTATTTCAAGTGTTACGTTCAAGAGGAAGAGTGCAAAACCCTTAATCCTTTCAGATCCAATGAAGCTCAGGAAGAATAGTGAGGTTCAAGTATCGAAAGGGAATATCCTTTCATTTAGAAGATGAATAGATGAGATCCGTTCGGGAGTACCCAGGGTTTGTTGTGATTGTTAGATTTGAATAAGGGGCACAGGCGTTAATGCCTCGACTCCTTCAGTCTTCGCAAGATCACACATTGGGAGATTCGTGCGTTGGCATGACTAAACTCCCGAAACCCAAAATTGAGATGTGATTTGGACCATAGATATAAGGATCTATTGGGACCCTCCTTGACCATCGGATTGGTGAGATCAAGGATTCTCACATTGGGAGATTCGCACGTTGGCGCGATTAAACCCCCGAAACCCAAAGTTGTGATGTACTCTGGTCCATTGGAACAAGGAAGGTCATGGACCGTTGATCTGACACGAGCATATTAATGCTAGAGTATGTGGGAATTCAAATTTCCCTAAGAACCAAGATCAGAAGAGATAAGAGCCTTTCCGAAGTGCAGATGAGGTCCAAGAGGTGAACTTGTCTCAATTTTGTAAGATCAGGAGGGAAAATGGGAGTCAAGACCCATACATTGGGGCTCATAGGAGGTAAATAGAAGGTCGAGACCTTTGAAACATCTGAGATATTCCCAGTCAAGAAAGAAAGTGGAAGCTCAAGAGGAGGAGCTACAATGATCATTGGATCGATCACCGTGAAAGATCTAGACCGTCAGATAATAGTCCAGACAACGAGGAGTAAGTGTAGAGGAGAATAGATCTTAGCTGTTCGGTCTGAGTGTAAAAGAATAGTGGCCTCCCAATCAAGGTAAAGTGCACTAATGATAAGCCTTGAGGGTACACGAGAGGAACGAGGTCCCAAAGTCCCAAAATCATCAAAATTGTCCATCCAGTAGGACACGTGGTGAGAGATCACCATTTCATTGACTTGCAACTCAGGGAAGTCAAAGGGTGGAGTTGTGAGAATTTGCGAAACGTGAAATCATGATTTTATCTAAGCTGTTAGATCGTGGGGAGTTGTGATTCGTCGATCTGATGCTCACAAATATTGGGAAATTGGGAATCGGGATAACAGATGTGAACCAACTTCCAAAGTCACAAAACGTGAAACTACGAATTGATCATGGTCGACGATTGGCATGGGGACACTTGTCAAAAGATTAAGGGCTCCGAGAGAACTGTAGTGGGGTTCTCAGTTTGAGAACTGAGATTTTTGAACCCTGAAGGCCTGAATTCCCAAAGTGATCCATAATCGTTGGATTTAGGGGATGCGTGGCGCAAATCCATGAACTCCGAGTGAAGTCCCGAAGTGACTCATAGCCATCGGATTCAAGGGACACGTGGCACAAATCTATGGGATCCGGGTGAGGACCCAAAGTAATCCTTGATCGACATATCAGGAGGACACATGTCAAAGGATTGTGGCCTTTGGTTAAAATTCGTTGGGGAGAAGGCTTGAGACTTGAGATATCAGAAGTCCAAAATCTCGAAGGAGATCTAGACCGTCGATAGAGAAGAGGGTTGGAGGACCATTGATTTGGGTTAAATGGTCAAACACCCAAAGTGGAAGAAAGATCGTTGATCGAGTAGGATAGGTGTCTCCAGATCATTAGCTCCGAAAGTTTGAAGTAAGGAAGAAGCAGGGTTTGATATTTCAAAACCCCGGAGTCCGGAATTGCGAAGAGATCATAGTCGTTGATCTAGGAGGGATAGATCTGGTCTTTATATTGGAGAGGGGAAGATATGAACTTTTGATTTAGATAGTATCTTTAAGATCGCAAGATCGACGATCCCATAGCATTGCAGAGACAAGATTTGCGCGAAGTTTAAAATATCGAGGGTGGATCGCAATTCAAACCGTGGTTTCGTCAAAAGGACACTTGGATACTTGAGGAGGATTACGGGCCCAAAAGTAGTTTGACCCCAAACCACTCATGGCCGCACCCACAATTGCATGGTCATCGCCAAGGTCACGTCCGAGGAGAGGCCAAGAGAAAAGGGGCTAACACCAACTCTGAGACTTCATCGAAGTGCGACGAAGAAGGTCATGGGTATCATAAGACCTACAACAGAGGCTAAAAGGGGCCTGTGTCTGATTTAGAGGTGATAGTAACATGGTCTCAAAGTCTCCTTTGACTTAGACTTGGAGAATCTTGACCAAAGGCTCGGGTTGAGTCCCGGACTCTCCAAATTAGAACCCATAGAGAGAAAGAGGATTTACTTCTGTAGGGAAGACTCAATATTTTTATTTTTATTTTTATTTTTTTCTTTGCCCCATCATGGGTGTGTTACAACCATTCGATCCACTCGCTGCAAACTTCACCATACTCTGGTATTTGAGCGATATGGGGAAGCAATGGCATTCAATGCATTATTCCATTCCTACTACCTGCAGATGAAGAGGTCTATTGATTCTTTCCCTCGTATGACGCCGAACACCCTAGATAGGTTCAGGCCCCTTATGAAGTTCCGTGTAGATAACCATTTTATTTATATTACTGCATGCATAGATGAGAGTAAAGAAGATCTTTAGTCCTACTACAAGATCATAGAGGAGGACCTAGAAGAAATCACTAAGGAATGGACTGCAGAGTTCCTTATACCAGTTGACTAGGCAACGCTGTCTGATCCCAACCTCATTGGAAGTCTGGTGGTTACTCACGAAGAGTATGATGCACCCAACAATAGCAGGAGGAGAAATAAGGAAGATGTACAAGAAATACACAACACATCAGAAGAGATTGCATTAGATTCACCTAGCGAAGGAGGAGGCAACAAAGTGAACAAAGAAGAGACAGAAGGGGAAGAAGACAAGAAGAAGAAGGGCAAAGTAACACCACCTAGGAACCCCCTTGAATAGGCAGAGACACCCAAGAAGAGAAAGGTTTCCCCCACGAAACCTACATCGGGGAAGAAGTCCACAGAAAGTAAGCTGAAGCTGCAGACTGTGCTCATGGTCGATGACTTTGACTTCATTATTGCAGCTATATCAGATGCCTCGAAAGATATTTTGCAGAGAATGGAAGACAAACAAGAAGCCATGTATGATAGAATTGAGACAGATATAATGGGTGTACAACAAGCCCTTCACTCCAGCCGCACAGTTTCCACTGCACCTCCACCACCAGAAGAACCAGAGTTGGGAGATGAGCATGCCCAACTCCGAAGAATAGCTGATGTGATCGAAGCTCGCATTTGTCATGTGCAGGAAGAAAAATAACAGGCCACAATGGCCCTGAAGCAAGCACAAGAGGAAATCATAGAGCAACACCGTATTGCAAAATAGGAGAAAGAACAACTCCTCATGGAGCAGGCCCGAGTTACACAAGCAGTCAACATAGAACTTTTCTCTATGACTGGCTTAGAGCAGATGGAGGAAGACCTAGTGGAGAGTCAAGTGGCGAAGCTTGCGGAAGCCATTCAACAACTTCAACAGAGAATAATAGAACTAGAGCTACAAATAGTGCCAAGCACTCTGCAAGAAGTGCAAGACCAGAGAGAAGCAACTACTCGAAGCGCATTTGAAAGGATCAAAGAATTAGCCATGGAATGTAAACAACTAAGCAGTCATAGTGCATAGAATTATGAGCGCCTTAACGAGGACCTTTAACTAAAGACACTGGATTCGAATCTCCAGGAAGAAAAGAAACAAGAATCAACAGTACAAGTGCAGTTGAAACTCCTGTCAGCAGTTGAGAGGATGAAAATATCCCAAGAACAATGCACGGCTCAGCAGCAGGTTCATGCCATACAAAGCAAAGTCATGGAAGTAATTTAGAAGCTCCAACCAGTCCAGGATACAACTTGCCTACTTTTTGAGGAGATTGAAGGCCGAGGAGCAGAGCTAGAACAAGTAGTCACTTCGGTAGAACAATGCTTAGAAGGACCTGTGAACGAGGAAATTATTCAAGATTTCACCGAGTAGGAGGCCTTGGCGTAGAAATAGGTTGAAGTAGATTGAGCCAAGATTGAGGATTTTGAGGCAGAGTTACCCATACCAGAGTGACGCGAGACGAGTCATAGGTGAGTGTTGGGGGCCTGTTGGCCCTCAACCAACTTTTGGATATCCTTGGTCATGTTTGACCTATTTTGGGACTTCGACAGGCTAGTCGATGGCAAAGCACAAGTCGAAGCAGAGATCGCGGGATCTCGGCCCCTTTTTAGGGAAGTTTTGGAATTAGAGTTTATGTAACGGGTATGGGATCTCGGCCCATGGGTTTACCCATGTTTAGGCCCATTTTCTAAATGTATAAATAGAAAGCTAGGCAATGTAAGTAGGCGGTGCTAAGGGTAATAAGGATGTGGTGCTAAGTGCTATATTGTGATAAGTGTGAATAGTTGTGGATGCTTCGTGCATGCTATGTGTTAATACTTGCAGAGCTAAGTGAAAGTGATTGTAAGTAGGATTTGTGCTTACACCTAGCTCGGGGAAGGAGGATTTGGCGAGGTGCACACAGATCTCCTATCCTATGCAAAGTGGGTTCTGAGGCTTTGTTTATATAAGGAGATTGACAAAAGATAATAAATAAGAGAAGAGTTGGTGGACGTAGCCCCACACTGGGGTGAACCACGTATATCCTGTGTTATGGTTGCTTTGTGCATTTGATGTGATTTATGCTTAGTGTTGTTATCTTTATGTATGTTAGAAACATATGATATAATAGATTAGGGCTTAGTGATATGCATGAATTCTAGATATGATCTTGTTCCTTGTGCTAAGTGCTTAGATGTATTAGATCTGGTAGAATACTGCGCTTATGTGTAATTAGGGTTTGGATATGTGATGTGAATAAGGGTTAATTAGTGATGAATGTTAACTATTAAGTTCTTTGTTAAGTGGTATAATAACAGATTCGTGTCCCAGCTAGGTTGTAGACACTAGAGTCCTATAACCACCTCTGCCTCTACCTCATGTGAGACTTCATCTGCTTCGTAGGTGTTGCCGAAAGGGCCAGTAGTTAGGGTTTTGTTCGTGTGATGTTGAAGCGTTGAACCTTGGGTCTGCCCCTATGTGCCAACAGTTGAATAGGTTGTGTTGAGGGGTCCTAAGTCCCTTTAACTCAACAGTAGGAACCAAACCTTCCACTAAGGCCCAATTAGAATCTGTAGCGTTTGATAGTGGAATTGTTCTCTAGATATTTCGATCTGACCAATTAATCGATGGGATTTACGTAGTGATTTACATGATATCTTCTTGTGAAAATTCCTCCTTCGGTTTGAATGTTCTTTTTTTTTGTATTTTCTCTTATAGGTGGGTCTGATACAATATAGGTGCTTGTATAAACTGGTTGGGTAACAAAGAGGGAAATATTAACTACTAAAGAAGGCTGAGCTTGGGATAACCCTCGTGCTCAAGCATGAAGAAAATGAGTTTTACACCTACGACAAGCCTAATACTAATACATCAACTTGTTGGTATTTCAATTATTGACTGAGATACAATTTATCAGAAGAGAAAATGCATGCAATAAAATGATGGCAAGAAAAATAGTTTCCTTAGCTGTAAAAACTAATCACACATTAAAACAATGATTTGTTTTACATCATTAGAGACAAGAATTATAAAAATATTGAATCAAATAACTTATCAACAGATTCATAAACCCTTACTCATTACAACATCCATTCTTGAGATAAAGTAAGAAGTAATTCCTCCTTATGATCCAATCACACACGCCTTTGATGTAAAACATAAACTTGTCTATGGTCCTAAACATGACTTCTCAATTAAGGTAGTTGCGAAATAGTTCCTTACAATTCCAAAAATGAGGGTCTTTGCAAAAAACCATCGACCTCTTCTAATAGGTCGATCCTCTTATTTATAACAAATTACTAACTAAAAATAACTATTAAAAGTGCAAGCTAAGTAAAAGAAAACATCACCACTTGGTTCTTTCAACTCTCAGTCTTCTAAGAGTCATTAAATGGTTTTATTTGAGTGGATGACTCTTCTCATACTCCAACCATTTGATGAAGAGTTCCTCGCATGTGTTAGCATACGGGAATTTGTGTTGGTCCATTGGGGCTGAAAGGATCTCCTTTATTTCCACTACCTGTGCCTGATACTTGAATACTTGAATACTTAACTGCTGTAACCAGCCTGCCAATTAATGTTGGGTGAATTCTCCACCCAAGCAACCCTTAATGTATTACCCCTGGGATCATACGATCTATTGGTTGGTATGGACTGGTTGGCCACCCATAAAGCCAAACTGGATTGTTACCATAAAACCCTAGAATG
>JZKD02S1668967.1:447467-477691 GCA_000966675.3 Picea glauca | reverse complement strand
AATCCCGATATTGAACCAGGGATTGACATTCTGCAAGTACAGGTTTCTGGAGATTTCTCTTTTGTGGGAGATTAACCCCAAATTTTTTTAATTTACGATAGTGGGTGTGTTACACATGCTCTGTGCTAATCAATTTCTCCTCTATGGTGATGAGGATGGAACTGTCTAGAGTAATCCTCCTCTTCTTAGTGGTTCTCTTCATGATGGATTTCCTCTTTCAATCATAGGTGATGGCTTGTATATCGGTGACCTCATCCACGGGTTCATGGATTTGTTTCTCTCCCCAAGTAAGAGTGTTTCCCAGGCTCCTGATGGTGTATATATGTTCAAGACTGGGTTCTTGAACCTCTTATGTATGTCCCAAAAGCTTGGCCTCTAGTTGTTTCTCATCGGAAGGTAAAGTATTGGCCAAAATTGATGAATCAGGGGAAGGTTCATTACTTACATGATAATCGATTGTCGAGATGCCGATTTCCTGTTGTGGAATTTCTCCTTCTTGTTCGCTTGATTGTAGCTCATCCCTCGAGTTGTCCATTGGGGTCCCTGATGTGCCGAGTGGATCAATGTCCAAGGAACTTTATAACTCATTCTAATTCTGTGGACTTCTCTGACTTGGAGCATCGGGACCAGGGGAATATTCCTTCTCAGGTTCTGTTTCCTCTGTGATTTTCACTGGAGTATCCAGGGACACCTATGAACTCTCCTCATCATCGTAGATAGTTATTAGATCGAATAGGGGATTTGGTGTACTTTCTCTCCTTGATGTCCTCGCTATCTCGGGCTGAGCCGAAACTTCCCCTAGTGATCTGACTTGTGGCGTTGAAACTTCAGGGTTATCTAACCCGGTGGTTTCTTCAATTTATATTGGCTTTGGGTCATTTATTCCTCCCTGAATTTCAATTGGGTTGTTGACATGAACCCTTGTCATATATATGAGGTTTGGGTCATTCTATAGTTGATCAATTACTCCTTATGCCTCTTCCGTTAAGTGCATACCCCTTTTATGTGCCTCTGGTGTCAAGATCAATCCCCTTCCCTGCACCTTTGTTGCCTCTGCCACTCTGATTTCTTCCCTGGCTCTAAGGGCCTCTTGAGCCTACCATTCTATTATTTCCACCTATTCATCCATGCTCATGGCCTTGAACCTAGTCATGTTTGAGTTGGCCATCCTCTGCACCACCTCATCCCAGTCCTGGGTGTTCTCTGTGAATGCTTCGTCCTTAAACATATCATGAGGATATGGCCAGCCAGATGACACTTGCGATGCATGTTGGAGGACCAGGCATTTAGGATCATTCTTGTAGAATCAGCGTGTAGGGAACCTAAATTCAATTTGGCTCATCCCTTCTTGTTTGGCTTGAGAAATATCCTTTAACAGATAGAACCCCACATGGAAACCATAGGGTATGAAGGCCCATTTCTTGTCTTTGACCAATGTGGCATTATAGCCCTGTAGGATGGCCTGATAAAAAATTTCTCTTACGAAGAGACAGTATGGGACATGAGTTGGTAGGAGATGTGGTGCTTCGATGGCCCCGAACACCTTGATGTAGTTTTCGTGCTCGCCCAAGTACCAATGGCCTACGTTGGCTATCGTTTTCTTGGCTGCCACTGATAGCCTTGGGAATTCTTTCTTAAAAAGAATAAAATAAATGTGGGCGATGAATTCATTGCAGATGATGGAGTAAAGTTTATTGTACCTATTTTCCCATAGCACACTGAAGTAGACGTGGACCAGGAGCTTTGCAACATGCCAACTCAGATTCATTCCAGAAAATATGTTCCCAATGCACATGACATAGAGAAGGTACGAGGCCATGTAGAAAGTTGGTGCCTCTCCTTCCTTCAGCGTCTGATCCTACTGCACACAGATGCTTAATTTTTTGGAGATTATTTCTCCCCAGTTGAAACTTCTACCGACGATTGCAACTGTCTATGCCAAAGGAATCCATGCTTTCGACAACTTGGAGCAATCATTTTCTCTGTATAGCCGACAGATGAGAGCTATCAAATAGATGTATGGATCCCTTATGTTGATTGTCTTGTACCATCCATTGCTCCAATTGGTGAATTTATTGTCTTCCCTCCACCATGAATCCATCAACCATCTGGTGTCATGGATTTCATAGAAATTCACAATGAAATCTGTGTTGAGATGCTCCTCTGGGTCCCTAAGCTTGTATTATTTCTAAACCTCTATCAGGAGAAAAACTCTGACGCACCCACCATTTTCGTCGTTGATCAAACATTTATTCCCATCCATGTGGTTGATGAGCCACTTCAGTACCTATATGCAAGGGAAAGTGGGGGTCCTATTTGCCACAATGTGTAAATACGACCGTTGGATGTTGGGGAACACCTGGTCATCGAGCGCCCTTACGTCTGGGTCACTGTGTGGGATATACTCTCGATATTCTTCTATGATAATCCTATTGAAGATATCCCCCCATTGTGAGAGTGATACCTTGGATGTGGTTCTTTCATTTGTATCGTCAAAGGTTGGAGGATGGATGGAAAAATTATTTGTTGTTGTCTTGACGATAGTCTCTAACCTGGGGGCGTACTCCAATTGGCTTGCGGTCCCTGGAGAATAACCTTCGTCTGTCTCTGGTTCTTTTAGTTTTGGTTCCCTCCGTGAGCATCTGGTGGTTTTATTTCTCGGTGGCATTGTTCCTACAACTTGAGAAAAGTTTAGAGATTGTGTAAAAAAAATCGGACGAACATGTATAAATTATAACCAACTAATTGACAAACTTGGATACATACCACTGAATCTTGTTAAACCTATTTTTTTTTAGATAATCATGAGGGTCAATACAGTCTTTGAGTTGCTCATTTTTCTCCTTCAGATGGTCTGGAATTATCTTACGCGCAGATTGAATTTTTTCACAATGGTTCAAGAGATTTAAACAGGGAAGACTTTAACGTGTCACATCATCCATTCAATTCAGGTTATGAATGAAATTTCAATAAATCCGTCGTCGAATATTTAGAGGAGTTATAACTTAAATATATCTTGAGTTGACAGCGGAGGCACAGGTGATGATGTGGTCTACCAATGATTTCAAAAAATTTGTTTTAATTGGCGCATGAGGTAGCAACTAATGTGAGATCGGGTATTAATTATCTCCTTAAATGTCCAAAATCTGATCGTATCTAACGCTGAAAATGTCCCATCGCGCCGCTTTTTTAGTGGGTGGATCAGGGGTCGAGACTGTGCTATGAACATTTTCGTTGATATCCTCCTAAAAAAACTCTGACGTCGATCGATCTTACCGTACAGTGCGGACGTGGCAAAGATGACTTAGAGGTGTGACTAGGACCTAGGGAACAAAGAATGACTTGGGATAGAACTAGACCGTATGACCCTCTTACCTCGTAAAGACATGTGGCTTTCAAGACCAGTGACTTAATTCACTCATATTAATTGGAGTCAGAAATTTCCTTAATCTATTCGTTCTAAAACCAAATCCTATCTTGTCGATGCCAAAAAGTGTCAAGGATCAATGATCAACGATAAACCTACCCAAGTGCTCTCGGATCGGCTCCCTCAAAAAATCCCTGATGCCGAAAACACATCGGGGATCGACGATCGGGGATGACTTTATCTTGATAAAAATGTTTATTGTGATCATTCTAGATTTTCCCCAATCCCGATAAAGTGCGTCGAGCATCGGCTATCGACGATTTCTTTTTGTCCTTTCTTAAAGTCTATCCTCCTCGTAGTTTACCAATGCCGAAGGGGATCATTTATGTCTCGAGACTTTATGCGAAAAACTTATGCAAAACAAAACTGCCTTTTGCCGATGCCGATAAATATCGATGCTCAACGAATGTTGTTTTCCAAGTAGTTCCTTTACTTACTTGAATTCTTTTCGATTGCGAACCTAAGCGTGTTAGGTGTTGTGTTTGGCTGCCGATTCTTAATTCAGGTGTTAAGGTCTTCTAGTCTTGTGGTTTCATAAGTTCAAACAAAACTGAATAGGTGTTGAGATTCATGATAATAAAAAAATACAAATGATTTCACAAAATGAAATCAAGTCAGACAGTGCAGAAAATAAGTGGTACCCAAAAAGTGACAAAATTTGATAAGGATTTTTTAGCGACTTACTGGGCAAAATAAAAATCTTTGTTCCTACCTCAGGCTCAGCTGATGAAAAATTTGGTTAAGAACTTAACTAGTTTTTATCAGAGCCTCTTCTATCCTTGCATTTGAAATTCCTTGGTCGATGAAATCCGAGCCTGCCTGTGGGGTTTCAAACTTTATTCCACCTTCATTTCCTATAACCATGACCCATGCCCTCTTTTGACAAGAGTAAAGTAAAGCATTCATTGGCACCAGGCCTTTTAGTTATCATCATTCACTTGCTACGGTGTTGCTCCGCTGCTAGCGAGTGTCCATAGCCCCGGTGTTGTCACCCGATGTCACCGACCTTGATCCCCTGCCAACGAGCGTCCATAGCCCTAGCGGAGTTATCTACATACCCTCTCCTACTTTGCACTCATTTGATATACTTTATTTTATTTCGACAGAATGCCTTGAGCGAGTGGGAGAGGAGGATGTCTGTTATTTGCAAAAGAAATGAGATGGTTAAGGTGAATGTTTTCTAGCTCTGTCTTGAGGTGCATGTAGTCCTTTCCAAATTACCATCTTTACCTTCAAGTTTTACTAGACCACCAGGTGAACACTTCATCACCTTTCAAGGGTTGTTTATTTGCACAGGTTAGATGCAGAACTCCTTCAAAACAACCACAAGTCTCCCAACGCTTCTTGTGTTGTATGTAAGCATGAGTCAGGAACAAATTTCATCATATCATATGAACTAAGGTCAACCAATGCCTTGATAAACAAAAAATTCAAAAGCGTAGAAAGTACTATAACAAGAAAAAAACAAAAACAAAAATGAACTCTGCAATCAGCCTACCTAAAAACAAAATATCATGAAAACACACACATTTTTTTCTTTTTAACAGAAATATTGTTTTAGGGATTGGCCATTCACCGGGAGGGAATCAGGTTCCCCCTTTAGATTTTGCAACCAATATGTGCCTACCCCAATTTTCTCAGCCACCTGAAAAGGTCTGAGCCATAGATTCTGAAACTTCGAATGCTTTCCCTTCGACTCATTTTCTCTGTCCCACTTCAGGACTAAGTCTCCTACTTCAAAATTCCTCTCTTTGGCCTTATGGTTGTCAAACCACCTTTTAACTATCTTCTGATGAGAAATGAACTTTGATTTTTATTTCTCCCTTTATTCTTCTAGCATGAGGAGGGTGTCAATTCTTTGTTGTATAACTGATGAGGGTTGTCCTCTAGAATCCTAAGCAAGCTGAAGAGATGGGAGATACAACCCATTCGAGAGAATGGATTCCTGTCTATATACCAGAAATTATGGGTAATTCCTTATATATTCCTTGGGTGTTACTCTATAAACCCATAAGGCATTATACAGTGAATTGTGTCAATTCCTCTAGTTGTTTGAATCTATTTTCTTTAATATTCTCACTAGGTTTTTATTGGTTGATTCTGCCACTTCGTTCCCCTGTGGATAGTAATTTGTAGAGTATATGATTATGATTCCTTTGTCTAAAGAAAACTATGCTAATAAGGTGGAAGAAAAGTAAGTGACATTATCGAAAACAAGGAAGGAAGGCATACCGAACCTTGTAATTAGTTTTTGCTCTATGAATTGGATCACCACCTTTTCGTTTACATGAGTCAGAGGACGGCCTCTGCCCATTTTGTGAAATAGTCTGTGGCAGTCAATATGTATCTATGTTGTTTTGAAGAACTTGGTGTAATTTCTCCTATGATATCTAAGCCCCATTGCTCAAATGGCCTGGAAATGACCACAGGTTGGAGTGGGACAACTGCTCTCTTTTCCCTCCCCGCACTTATTTGACAAGTTTTACAGTTTCTAGTGTATGTGTGAGCATCCCTGAACAGAGTAGGCCAATAATAGTTGGCTCTCAGTATTTTGTGGGCGGTGGTATTCCCTGTGAAGTTTCCACCTACAGGACCATCATGGAGCTCCTTTGTAACCTTGTATGTATCTTCACATTCAAGACATATTAAAAGTACCCCATCATAATTAACGCGGAAGAGCACCAAATTTATGAGGCGATATTGTGCCGATTTTAGTCTGAGAGTTGTCCTTTCCTTAGGGTTTAGGTTTTCTAGGAAAGTCTCGTGGTGAAGGAGATAAGATAATTTCCCATACCAAGACTCTTTCCCTAGGGAGACGTATGAAGCTTCACCACACCATAATTCCAATTCATTCTCCCATCCAGGATCTTCATTTACTTGGTCTTGGGCTTCAACTGGTAGTTTACATAATCCTTATCCCTTAACCAATTTACTAGGTTTTATATCGAGATCAAATTATTTGACCACTTCCATCCAGTTCCCTCTTCTTTCCCCCATCTCCTGCTGAGTGAATAAGGATCATACTGCAGGATGAGGCACAATGAATTTGGTATGGTTCTTTAGAATGTAAGATCTTAAGTGTTTCACTGCCTTGTAAACTGCATAAGCCTGCTTGTCTATAGCAAGGTAATTTAGTTCGGGCCCTTGGAGATTAGTGCTCATAAATGAGACTGGGGCCTCATTGTTGTCATCATCCTTCTAAGTCAATACTGCAGCTAACGATTAGTCAGAGGAAAAAGTGTAGAGGAAAAAATATTTTCTAAAGTCGGGACTTCGCAACACTGGAGCTTGAGAAATTGCAATATTAATATTGCTGAAAGCACTTTTTCGTTCATTGTCCAACTTAAATTCAACATCTTTGCGGATCATTTTTTGTAAGGGTTTGATAGTTTCAACGAAATTAGGGGTGAACTTTATCACAAAATTGATTTTCCCAAAGAAGGATTGCATAGCTCTTTTTTTGTGGGGTAATGGAAGTTGAGCTATGGCCCTAATCCATTCTAGGTCTATGCGAATTCATTATTGGGATATAATATGACCTAGTAGTTTCCCTTCCTCGACACCAAAAATATTTTTCTTAGGTTTTAAGGATATACCGTATTTCCTACACCTTTCAAAAATCTATGTTAAGTGTTGGATGTAATCTTCTCCGTTCTTTGAATAAACAGTCACGTCGTCCAAATAGAATACTACACATTTGTTGATTAGTCTCCAGAAAGATACATCCATGTCCCTTTGGAAGGTTTCCCTTGCATTTATTAACCCAAAGGGAATGCTTTTGTAAGCAAAGGTTCCCCACTTGGTTTGGAAGGTAGTTTTCAAATGATCTTCCTCTAAAAATAGAACTTGGTTGTATCCTGAAAAACTGTCGAGCAGAGAAAAAAAATCAGAACCAGACACGGTCTACAAGAGTTGCTCCATCAGTGGGACTGGGTAATTGTCCTTTTCTAATGATTTGTTGAGGTTCCTGAAATCCACACATAGATGGATTTCCCCAGACATTTTCCTAACAGGAACCAAATTTTCTACCCAAGCAAAGTGTCTAACCTGAAAGATGATTTTAGCATCTAGTAATTTTTTTAACTCCTGGCACATGAGGGGTTCCAGAGATGGGTGGTACTTCCATAGCTTCTGTTGGAAGGGTTTCACTCTGGTATTTAACAGGATTGTGTGTTGAATTATACGAGTATCATAAGTTTTCAGATATCGGTAGGACCATGCAAAAACATCTTGATATTCTCTGAAAATTTTGAGATAGGCCTTTGTTATCAGACTAATCGGTAGGTGCGGACACTAACAGATCTCCCTAGATCCACTTGGATCTAGAACAAACCAGGACATGGCATGACTCTTTTCCTAAGTTTTGACCATTGAATTAGCTAGTAGGAAGGAACAAGTAACATACCTTTATATCGCTTCCTAGGGTCTTTGTTGCTCCCGCTTCGCTCTGGTGCTCTTGTGAGGTCAAGACCAAGACAACACAAACCAACCAAAGTGAAGATAGCAAAATATATTCAACTGTCAACTTATGTGTATGATCAAGGAATTACACAATAAAGTGAGAATAGCTTTATGGGAAAGGGACATGCCACTGTAACATATTGATTGAAAGTAAAGATTACAACCTGATTGCCTTGATGTCGCAAGCTTCCTTTCGATGGCTCTTGGATCCAACACACACACTTGCTCAATCCTTGTATGAAGAAGATCAGATCCTCTTGATAGACTTGCTAGAGTCTCCAAGCTCCTGTTCAAGCTAAGTCCTTCACACAATTCTTTCACCAATTCTCCAATGAATCTTGCTTAACCTTTTCCATGAGAATTCCCTCAATATATAGGAGAGAATGAGATGGTTACTTAGATAAGAATGATCCCACAATATCAAGGAATCTAGTACAAGGATAACCATTCGAATGCCAACCCATTATTCTAGAATATTCCCTTCTAGAAACATCGAGAATTCATCTTTTTCCATGCTTTAGAGAAGGTTCACACCCTAGCTATGTTACACAGTGTGAGAAGTTCGCACCCCAGCTTAAGGCAGCCTGCGAGAATGTGTCATTCTCACACCCTGGGATACTAGCAGCCTGCGAACTCTCTTCAAAAATGAGTTTTCTGGGAAGAGATGAACATAACTTTTCTCAGGAGAAAGTTCTTATGAGGAGCCTGAGTACACCATCATCAATACATCATCATGATGACCAAAATCATGGGTAACAGAATGCCCCCCAAAGTATGAGGCCGGAACTAGTGACAGCCGAAAGACTTTGTAAGCTGCATGTGTGTGTCGAAAACCAGGAGCACACCTAATTGGAAACCTGTGATCAAACAAGCATCTGCAGAATATCATATATATCAATTCTGAGGTAGGCATTCCCATACTTAGATCACAGACAGATGACTATTGTAGACACGGGTCATGGCCACCAATCATACACTGTGGATCCGTGCCGTCAAAATATAGCATAGCCACCAGGAATACATTGTGGATCTATGCGAGAAATTTCAAATTAAGATGACATAGCCACGAGACATACATAGTGGATCTATGTGTCACAAATTATACATACTCCATCGCAACCTGGACAAAGAGATGATATCCAGGGTCTTCAATCTCGTCAGCCAAAAATACGAATCTAACCATGTGATTACATGTGTTGAAGTCGAACATGGAAGAAACCACTTGATTACCGGTCATTGATGAAACCGTTAACAAGTGTGAGGGAAATAACCATTGATGTAAATTACTCCCAAGGTACTCTAGTACAATCCATCGAGTGTGAATGAGTGAGTTGAAGTCGAACAACCAATGGAACCTTTTGATCAGGGGTCAATGATGTAAACCCACCGTCGAAAGCGAGGAAACCTGCCATTGAGGCATGCAAGCTCCAAGGTACCAAAGAATTTCTAAGTCTTGATTCTGGATAATGAGCTGAAGTCGACGGAACAAAACTTGTCACAGGAGGGCCTTGATGTATCCCCCATCAATGACATGAAATGAGTAACAGATTTTGAAGGTGAAACAGAGTATGATGTAAATTGAACTGGACACAGGGAAGGCCAACACAGAGAGAATAGAGAACTGCAGATGGCCGACTCAATAGTGGTTTCAGATGGACTTTTCTTGAACATATGAACGACACGACCAATGATTCGGCAACATTGAATCAAAGACGACACAGGGAATGACCTTGTAACAAATCGAATGAGATACAAATGGATTTCCCAAACCGGCTTTAAACATAATGAATAGGGGGTGTCATGTTCAAGAGCGACACTTACTGCCAATCAATACGAAGATGATAACACATCCCTTTCCCAAATTTTCCCCCACCATTTCTGGTGAGTACCTCTTTATTTTTACACAAGCTTGAGGAGGATAACATATGCTTGTTGATATAAGCTTATCCTTCAGATAAGTCCTTCGGAGTATGTTTAACGAACCCTAAGAAGCAATGGTTCGGTCCCATTATGGGTATGTCGATGTTTGTTTAACGAGTCCAAAGATAGAAAACTCAAAGGTTTTTCATGATTATAGAGTCTGGAAAAACACTTAAAAGAGAACTCTCTCAGTTCATTTTTTGTGAAAATAGTCCGATGAGACCGAAAAAGAGATAAATTATCGCTCACCAGACGCTTTCTTCAGATACTTTATCGAGCGTGAAAATAGCAAGGTCGCTCGGCTATCTTTTCATGTTTAGAGAGTCTGAAAAGAGCTTAATGATGACTCCAGGGGAGTTCCTTTTTCGTATAACCTTGTTGAGCCCGAATAAGTGATAAAAGTATGCTCGATCGCGTTCTCATGTATTTTCGAGCGCAAGAACGGACAAAGACCACGCTCGAGGTTTTATAAAAAAACCATAAAAAACAATCAAAACATGCGATGACAAAGAAAAAATACATCCACATCCCTGTACATGAACATCGAAGTTGTTACGCCTGCAAAAGTTACACTCAAAAGGACATTAGGGATTAGGGTTTAATAGATAAATAATCATAAAAAACCAAATAACATGGTAAAGTAAATATAAAGGAGTAAAACTCTTTTTACCATATCATTTTCACTTTTCCACTATTTGAGCTCAAAAACCCCTCTTTTACCCTCAAAGTTCGGCGTTAGATTGCGGGAGTTACGAACGTCCATTCGGCGAGCCGTCAACGACAGTGAGGTAGGCTCTTTATCTTCTACTCTTTCATGGTTTAATTTTGCATTTTCATTGGTTAAAATTCATTTTTTGAGTTGATTTTATGAGCCCTACTTGCTCTCATCCATTCTCACAGGTGGGCTACAAGGGACCTACGAGAATGGGTGATTCTCGCAGGTGAGCCCATAGAAGCCTGCGAGGTTCTCGCACTGTGCCCAAAGGGCACCTGTGAGAACCGCAAGCACAAAAGTTTTTTAAGAATTTACTCAATAAAAAAGAACGAATTCATGAATAGAGTTGCTAATCCTCTTTTTGTGCTTCTTATGGAGGTAATTGGCCATCAAAATGGTTCTTGAATGGAGAAAAAGGGAGCATGAAGAAGACAATGCCATTGCCAGAAATCATCCACCCACTATTGCTACTTTAAGAAACTATGGTCTTCTGAAGTACTTTCGTATCCCGGGCATGAGGGCCCAAGTCAGGTTATTAGAGTACCTTGTGCGTATGTGGGATCCCGATCAGCAGGTATTTCATGTGGGGGTCCACACACTATCCTTATATATTGAGGACATTTACTTCTTGACTGGACTATCACGGTGGGGGTACCATGTGAGCCTGGCTGGTAGCAGAGGTGGTGGGCTGCCCATGAGTGAGTACTGCTGCTTACACTGTGTTCCTGAGGCAGAAAGGAAGAAAGGGAAAGTAGCTATTTGGGGAGTACGGGATTTGACCCTCCATACTATCCTATTCACCATAGCTCGGATGGCTGGGAGTTCTTCTCCTCACATGGCGCTACAAAGTTACTTCCAGTATGCCATCGAGTGTACTGAACCTCAAGTTTTTAACTGGGCAGATGTTGTGCTTCGTAGTATAAAAAGATAGTTGACCAAATATAGACGAGGCAACCTGAAGCAATTTAGGTACAGATCTTTGTTGGTTTCCTTCTTTCTCGAGAGGGTTCCATTACTGAGCCTGCAGGTGGAGTGGAATTTACCGGCTCCCAGGGATCCAAGAATGCTGAGATGGTGTCAGCTCATGGCCCAACATGTAGCTGGACCAATCATCAAGTATGATGATACCTTCTTTGAATGGCTTCAACCAAAGATGTTGATGGTTGATGATTATGCTTATGCCAGGTTGGCTTTCCGAGGAGATCCAGACTTAGTGCTGCCAGAGGATGCTCAGTGGGGGGAACTTGGTAAGAAGTACACACATTCTTTTCCTTTTTAAATGTTTTTGTGAATTTTTCATATTCAAATGTTTTTTGTTTTATATGTTCGTCCAAAGACTAAATACAAAATCGTTGTTGATGACACAGATGTTGGACCTTACCGACCTCCTGGTACTTCTCCCATTCAGCGGCGAGGAGAGGTGGTGCCAGTGCCATAATGGGAAGCCGGGGATTATCAAGCAGTGGAACAAAACCTAGAGGGTTTGACAACAGATATTCCAGATATGCCTCTTTGAGAGGTTCCACGACACGATCAACGTCATACAGTAGGAGTGTAAGAGGCCATGAGTTGACTGCTCCGTAGAGTTGCTCGAGAAGTCGTGTGTTACCGTGAACTTCATCCATGATGTCACTTTGTAGAAGCTATGAACTTCGGATTTTGACATTTTGGTCTTCGGACAAAAAATTTTGTAAAAAACTCTTTTGATCGTTATATATACAGATGGCTTCTACCGGTTTACCTTGTATTGTGTGAAAATTGATGTGATTGATTTATAAATGATCCAAATGTCTGTCTAATACATAGTTATCCAATGCATCTGTTAATGTATTTAGACATCTAGTAATATGTTGATATCCAATGTAATCAAAATAACGTTCTAAGAGGTGAATTCGCAAATACACCCGTAAAAACGTAGGACTTAGAATAGTATAGACATTACTTAACTGTAGTACTACAAGTTGCGAATCGAGTCGCACAACCAAATGACGGATTCCGAGCGAGATAACATCAACCAATAATTCAATAACGATGCTATACTCTGCAATGTTGTTGGTCGCATGGCCGAGACACACAGCTCATAAGGAAACAAGTTCATTTGTAGGGGCGTAAATTGCCCATGCAGCGAAAGCAAGGTTCGGAGTACTACGGCTAGCGCCATCAGCGAAGCCAATATAGGGTAGCGAAGACTCCGACATCGGGAAATCAAACACAACGTCACATAAGGGAAGAGACCAGATAACGACAAAAGTAAGATTTCAGTAACACACAAGAAGTATGATCCAATAAAAATACAAGTACTCATGCATAGATGATTTTATGCATAGTACTTCTTCAAGTACAACCCATTCCTGGGTTCACTCAAAGGGATACCATCGTAATCTACTAACTCATAAGATCCTTTTTCCAAAACTCATCAAACGATATAAGGACCTCGCCACATGGATTTGAATTTTCCAGCTCCTAGCATATCTCGATCTTGATCATAGAGAAGAACGAGATCTCCTTCGGAGAAAACGCGAGGCTTGACATGTTTTTCATATTGGGCCTTGACACGTTTCTTATGAGCTTCTATAACTAGGGTAGCATCGTGTTGAGTTTCGTCTAATCGCATAAGATACAACTAGTTTTAAAGAGGGTATCTCACATTCAATCGGGAGAATATCTTCCACACCATAGACTAACCGAAAAGGTGTAAACCCAGTAGCAGACTTGACGGATGTTCGGTAATCCCACAATGCCGAAAACATCATTGTGTGCCAACTTGTTTTGTGAATCCCTATCATTCGTCGGAGCATAGTTATAAGAAATTTGTTGATTGCTTCGACCTGGCCGTTGGCTTGTGGGTAATAGGGCGTTGATTTATCATGGCGAAGACCCAACTTTTTAGTAAGTTCGGACATCATGAAGTTTCTGAAGTGGCTACCGTGATCAGTGACGATAGCTTGGGGAACACCAAAACGAGCTATGACGTGATTAAAAATGAATAATGTTGCGGTCTTTCCATTGTTTTCAAATGTCGTCATCGCCTCGGCCCATTTCGTAAAGTAATCGATGGCTACAATGATGTAAACATGCCCCCCGACCGAGTGAGGGTGACATGTCATGAAATTGATGCCCCATTTCGCGAAGGGACCAACGAAGACCACAGGGTGAAGAGGAGCAGGATGTGATCGTATCTTTTGATTATAGGTCTGGAAATCATGGCATTTTTGAACGACGATTATGAAGTCGTTAAACAAAGAAGGCAAAAAATACCCTGCTCGTAAGATCTTCTGGGCAGTAGCATACCCAGACATATGACCACCACATGCTCTGGAATGGAAATCATTCAGATCTTTCTCGGCTTCGTCGAACGTTAGGCAACGTCGAAAAATAGAGTCAATCTCCTGACGATAAAGAGTATCCCCGAGGATAATGTATTGACGAGCTTGATAGCGTATGCGACGTCGGTCAGTACTAGACAAAGTTGGCCAGAAAGTCTGGGTTTGGAGATATATAATGATATCCCCATACCAAAGATCATCAGTGCTAATAAGGAAAAGAGATTCATCGGGTAATGAATCCACTGCTACTATGTCCATTGCAGAATGGTGAAAGTCGCATATCAACTCAGCAAAAACTAAGGACTTCTTGGACTTGGCGCGTTCGAATTCCAAGTCAAACTCCTGGAGAATCACAATCCATTTGGAGTATTTTCCCCCTAGAAATTGACGGGTAAGAATGTGTTGCATAGGGTTGCAGTGATAAATCATTGTAGTTTTGCGCGAGAGGATATAGTGCCGAAAGAGTTGGACGGCTTGAACGACAGCCAAGGCCAGTTTTTCGACATGTAAATACTTGATTTCAGTAGGTGTTAGACTTCGACTCAAGTAGTAAATAACATGTTCGTCGTTAGCATCATCCTCTTGGATGAGAACTATACTAATGGTGTAATCCGAGGCAGCAAGATAAAGGAAATAATCACGACTGTAATCGGGGGGAAAGAGAAGCAGAGCACGCATTAGGGACAATTTCAAAGCCTCGAAAGCATTGTTGGCAATGGTATCCCAGACGAAATCTGAACCCTTTTTGAGGAGCCGCGTAAATCCACGAGTTTTCTAGACATAATTTGGGATAAAATGACGAAGAAAGTTTGCTTTCCCCTGCAAACTTTGCAATTGGAAAAGAGTAGAAGGAGGAGGGAGATTAAGGATCGCCTCAACCTTTAAAGGATCCACCCGGATCCCTTGACGCGAATCGATAAAACTTAGAAGGCGACCAGATTCCACGCAGAAAATGCACTTATGAGGATTCAAACATATACGATAGAACCGACAGTGAACGAAAATGGCTCAGAGTTGGGTTGGGTGATCTAATCGAGGCATTGAGTGAGTGGGTAAATCGTCCAAATATGGTTGAACGATGTTCTTGATATCATGGAAAGCATAAGACATAGCGCGTTGAAAAGTTGCGCCAATGTTATTGAGACCGAGAGGAAGTTTTCGATAGGCAAAAGTACCCCAAGGACAAATAAAAGCAGCCTTATGTTGATGCTCGGGAACAATGTTTATTTGATTATACCCAGAGAAACCATCCATGAGAGAAAATATTTCACTTTCGGTGCAATCATCGACAATCGGATCGATGAAGGGGGTAGGAAAGTTGTCTTTGGGAAAAGCTTTGTTGATATCCCTATAATCAACGCATACACGAATTGTGCCTTGTTTCTTGTCAATCGGGAAAATATTGGAAACCCAGTCTATGAGAGACATCGGATAAATAAAGCCGGCTTTAAGAAGTTTCTCGACTTCGAGCTTGATAGCAGCCGCTTTCCATGGGTTAATTGGACGAAGGTGTTGCTGGACAGGTTGAACGTCGGGGTATGTCTTTATCTCATGTATCACAATCTCAGGGTCGATACCTGGCATTTCTTCATAGCTCCATGCGAAGATGTCATGAAACTCTTTAAAAAGGGACGTGTAGGTGACGACTTTGTCAGAAGAACACGAAGCTCCGATATGGACATTTTCGACAATACCAAGTTTGATGGATATGTCAAGGGGAATAGTGGGCGAGATATTTCTTAAGTTCCCTTTGGAAAACACATCGTGTGCAGACTCAGGAATGGTCGAGATGACGACAACGGTCAACAGGGTTGAGATCCATTGGTAGTTCTCAAGAGTATGTTGCTCCAAAAAGAGGATGGAACGATGATGCCCATCGTTCCAAGGGGTGTCCTCCATGACATACATGATCATCTCGTCTGTGGTAAAAATGACACGAAAAGGATTGGGAGACAACTCATCAAGAGAGGGGGTAGAAGGCGTTGCCGATTGAATGGTATGATAGGCGGATTCGATCGAACTTAATAGCATTGTGTCGCCGTAACGAAGATGATCTCCAGGTTCATGTATGATCCAGGGGTCGTGAGATGCAGGAAGTTCGTGAGACAAGGTGGAGATCATGTTGATGGAAGCAACAAACGAGCGTGGAACATCGGGTGGTGGAAAGGGGAAAGTACCCATTAACGAAGAGTCCTTGAGAAGGCCTACACCGGTGTTCTCATAACCAGGTGGGGTTTTAGCGATAAACGGTACGTTTCCAGTACGAGTATCGGAATTGAAGAAGGCTAGTTGGTCGATGGTGACAACCGAAACTTGATGTGGGAAACGTACCACACGGAAAAGGGTCGACACAACTGCGTGCATGGAATCGATCCAGTTGCAGCCAAGCAGAAGATTATAATCAAGGGGAGCGTCAAAGACTTCCACTTCGACTTGGACCGTCTTGCCTTCTAACGTGATGGGCAACGAAGGAAGCATACCGTAGGGCTTAAAACCGGAGCCATTGAAGGCTTTAAGAGTGTTCTGGGATTCATTCAAAGAAGGAGAGCCAATATCTTTCCAACAAGAAAGAGACATAACACATGTCGAGGCACCCTCATCGATAATGGTTCAACAAATGTTTTTGTCAGAGACAATCACTTGGATCTGGAACGCAAGTTGAGGGGGGAACCTTGGAATGTGATATTCCAAGTCAAATATTATTAAATTCGTATCCGTCGGATCGATTCCACTGATAGCTTTCAACAGTGCCTTCCGTTGTGCGGGACAAGTTTGAAGGACTTCAAGGGCTGAAATCGCAGAAGGTGCTTGGGCCAGATCTTCAACAATGTTGTAGTTCTGGGCTGCACGAGCATGAGGATTAAAAGCCAATTTCCGAATGACGCCCTTTGGGGGGGGTCGTAGAACTGTGTCGAGGCTCGGTCGTTCGAGATGAAGAGGACCGTTGGTAGATGGAGTCGCGGGAGAGGGTTGTACCGAGGAAGGCGGTAGATCATCAACCTTCTCTTTAGAGGGAGAATAATCTTTAGCTCGAGTAGTGAGTGTAACGTCACTCTGCTTTGAATCACCAGTACACATCAAAACATATGATGTAGTAGAAGAGGAGGGTTGGTCGTGAATGACCAACTGAGCCTGTTGTTGATATGGGAAGGGTTGGGACAAAACGGTCGGAGCAGGTGGTTTTGGAGCTCCTTGAAGGAACTTAGTGACCTCGGTGCGTCATGGACAATCCTTCGTGTAGTGATCATCACCACATATAAGACAAGGGTATCGAGGTTTGCGCTTATCCCGATCTTCAACAGGTGTATTTTTGGTTCGCTCTGCTTGAGAAGTATTTTTTTCCTCCTTATTCTTACCTCTCCCCTTTTTAGATTTGTTTTTACTGGCTGGGGTAGATTGAACTGCATTTACCTCAGAAGTCTTTCTGGCAGGAGGGGGAGGAGATAGAGCATTTTGAACATTAGAAGAAGCAGGTTTGGGGTTTGTGCAAGAGGCAAAGTGTGGTTGGGCCTGGAAAGTGCTAATCACACCATTAGCTGCATGCGAGGCAGCTGGAGTAGTTGAAGTTGTGGAAGTGGAAGGACGAGGTAAATTAGGTAGTAAATCGTAAAGGGTACCCGTTTGCGAGTAAACGAGGTCAAGATATTGAGCACGACTTATAGCCTGTTCTTCTGTGACCACTCCACCCATGGCAATGTCACGACCGATGTCATTCACAAATGATTTGGTGAACCATTCTGCCAGCAACTGATCGGGGTGTTCGAGTTTAATAAGACGTCATCACCGTCGCCACTCATGAATGTTATCGGATATATGAGTGACCTTGTTCTGTTTGAAAGAAGTCAAAATCTCGGTCCCCATGTCATAACGAATTGGTAACTGGTAGTGTGTGAGGAAATCCATAGCTAGGGTGTTGAATTCAGAGAAGAAACCTTGTGGCAATTCGATATACCACTTCGCAGAAGAACCTGTGAGAGTTCGTTGAAAAAGACGTAAACTAATAGAGTCATCCATCAACGAGTTGGATGAACACCATAGGTGAAAAGTCACAACGTGATTGTTTGGGTCCTCTCCCGCTTTGTCGTCGAATTTGGGAATGTCCGATGGTAGCTTGGCTGGGATAGCAGGCCATTGGGGAGAGTGACAAATTGGATCATTTAAAATCCTTGACAAATACGAAAGATCCAAAGTGGCTATGAAGGGTAACTGTCGATTCACCTGCGGGTACTGGTGGCTTTGGGGAGGAAACCCTGTCAGCAAACCAGTACAGCCATAAGCAGTCTACATATAATGTGAAGACCCAGGCGGATTCGGTGGTGGTTGGAGAGGATAGTAACTCATAGGATTATACCCTGGAATAGGGGCTTTAGTTTGAGCATTCTCCCCCCAAATGTGATTGAACTAACCGGGGTATGGTTGGCCCACACTAGGGGGTATTAAAGACGCAGCTGGAAACTGCTGCCCCCCAGTCGATCGAGGAGGATTTTGTATCAACTGATTCCAATACTGGGCCAAGGACAGAGGGACGTGTTGCCCATAAGGTGGGTTTGGTCCTCCCATCGAAGGTGGTGTTCCAATGGGGGGAATGTGCCAATTGGGGGTTGAGTCATACCACCTTGGTAGAATTGTCCACCAACCGGAATCTGGTAATTTGGAGTGAATGACGGAATAGTGCCACTAGGATTAAGACTGCCAGTGGAAGATGAAGAAGGTCCTCCAAAATGAAATTGAGGGAGTGTTGGAATAAAACTGGGAAGAGAGTGCCCAGAAGAAGAAGGACCACCAGGAGATCCAGATGGAGTTTGCGTAGGAGTAGGAATGGAAGCATTCAACACACGGTATCCAGGTGGTAATGTCAGAGTGACATTGGGTGTTCGTGGTGTGTTGATGGGAGCAAGACTAACCGCAGCAAAACCGGTGGGAACACTCGTAGTATCTGTGAGATGGGCCATTTCGGCAGGGACGGTAAAGTGATAAATGGTAGTCAACGGTACTATCTCTGGACTAGAGATTTTAAAAATCACAGGTGGGTTGATTTCAGAAATCATAGGTGAACCGGGACCAAAAAGGTCTCGTCGGAAAACACCTGTAGACCAAAAAAGATCTTGGCCTTCTATGCCTGGAAAGGGTCCAACTGGTGATCCAGAAGACGTAACAACTAATTCTCCAGAAGAATTCAGTCGCATAAACGGTCGCTCAGAATCAGGGTGAAGTCGAAAGTCCTCTCGAGTATTTGTAATTTGAAAATTTTATAGAGAGTCAGTGCATTCCACTTGTGGCGTGGTGACGACTGTGACTTCACTTTGCTGAGGAGATACCTCAGGTGTACTTGTAGGAAAGGGTTGAGAACCTTCCATATGCTCTAGAGATAAACCCTGCATTCTACGTGAACGACGTGGAGGAGCTATTGTAAACGAGTGACAAACTTCATGAAGAAAATCGTAGGGTCAATGTTGGTAAACAAACAACACGTGCTAGTAAACAAAATCTAGGAAGCAACACCAAGCAAACAAGACCTTCTAATTCCGAAGTCACTAGTTGGTGATGAAATCCAACGTCACAACAACGAGACAAGAAGGGGCTAGGCTAGGGTGGAAAAGTTACGCTGACGACCTGCTTAACGGACTTACACCCTGGTGCAAGCTCCCACACATAATCGTGGGTATACCCTCCAAGGAGCCCGAGTGAGTTTGGTCAACGTCAATTCCAGGTACCGTGAAGACTTTCCCCTTCACAGTCACCTCATGTAAGAACCTAGAAAGATAGGGCACTAAGGTTACCACCAACAACAATATAGCCCTGGGGGACAGTCGACAGTCCGATCCACACGCAAGGGCAGGGTATCTAGCCCAAAATAAACTCAAAAGGCTTCCACTCATCATTGTGGGTATACCTCTGAGTGATCCCTGTAACACATGCAATCTATACACTGATATCAACAAAGCAGGGTGAGTAACTCTGTCAATATCAATGCAACCTCGTGTTTGACCCTTGTGTGAGAAGGGCTTCCCAGGGCAAGATGTTGCAAATGGAATTTAACACTCCTTAACACAATTTGTTATGTGTGTTTTGTACTTTGGAGAGTGTATCTCTCTTCCTATTCCAAAGCGCTAGCCTAGCTAAATGTTGGTGTAATAGAGCCCTAGAAAAGAGTTACTAGGTAAATTTTACAATTGCGCAGTGTTGTTTAAGAGCTATTGTTTACTCAAAGGAAACGAAGATGAAACTTATGTTGTATGACTCTGACCCAACGATGCATGGATGAGAATGAAAAATATATCGATTTTCGTTCAAAGAATCCTATGTATGGGAGGGAGAGAGAAGTTTTCCGGAACAAACTATAAACTACAAAACACAATTTCCTTTAAAATACAAATGCAAAAAATCACGCATCAATAACAATTCTCTATTGTTTCTTTTTCAAAAATTTCAACAATTGATTTTCAATGTTTTCGAAAACGAAAATGATTTTGAAAGAAAAACTTTGTTCACTTTTCAAAAAGGACCCACACTATGATAGTGAGAGTACAGAAAATCAAAAACCAATGAACAAGCAATGATAAAAACCCAAACCACTCTTTCAATGAAAACAAAAATAAGAAGCAAACCAATCTAGTATTTTTCAATCGCATAAGAAAAGTGATCTTTCAAACAATAAGCAAATGATAAAGACCAAGAAACTCAACTTTCAACCGATCGTCAGTCCTTAACCAAACAAGCACACTCAGATTCTGAAGTCAAAGAGTATGGCTTTTCCATGAAAAGTCAAGAAACGAAAGTCAAGAACAAGTGACAGGAAGAGCCTTTGAAATCCTAAGACTATTCGTGCACGGAAATGAAGACAAGAAGAACATCAATCAATGGTCCAAGAAACTCTTTAGAGGCACCTAAACTGACCTGGGAAGTTGAAGATGCAAAAACTTAAATCCAAAGTTTAAAAAAAAAAGGTTCGCAGGCTGAGAGTGTTACATAGTGCGAGAATGAGTGATTCTTGCAGGTGGCCCTTGAGCAAAGTGCGATAACCTTGCACTGAACCTAAAGACAGGGTGAAAACTCAGTATGTTCTCGCAGGCTACTGTGGAGTGCAGTGCGAGAACCTATGAAACCAAGAACATTTTTGGAAAAAGACACAAACTTTGAAGAGGCCTCTAGACCCAGAGGGTCTATCAGGGTATCCTGAAGACTCAAAGATTTATATGAATAGAGAAAGGTAAGGAAAGAGCAAATGGCCAAGGAAAAATACCAAAAACCACAAGAAAACAGGTTAAATTCCCCATTGGAGTCGCCAATTTTGTTATCGGACTAATCGGTAGGTGTGGACACTAACAGATCTCCCTAGATCCACTTGGATCTAGAAAAAAACAGGACAGGACATGACTCTTTTCCTAAGTTTTGACCATTGAATTAGCTAGTAGGAAGGAACAAGTAACATACCTTTATATCGCTTCCTAGGGTCTCTTTTGCTCCCGCTTTGCTCCGGTGCTCTCGTGAGGTCAAGACCAAGACAACACAAACCAACCAAAGTGAAGATAGCAAAATATATTCAACTGTCAACTTATGTGTATGATCAAGGAATTACACAATAAAGTGAGAATAGCTTTATGGGAAAGGGACATGCCACTGTATCATATTGATTGAAAGTAAAGATTACAACCTGATTGAATTGATGTCGCAAGCTTCCTTTCGATGGATCTTGGCTCCAACACACACACTTTCTCAATCCTTGTATGAAGAAGATCAAATCCTCTTGATAGACTTGCTAGAGTCTCCAAGCTCATGTTCAAGCTAAGTCCTTCACACAATTATTTCACCAATTCTCCAATGAATCTTTCTTAACCTTTTCCATGAGAATTCCCTCAATATATAGGAGATAATGAGATGGTTACTTAGATAAGAATGATCCCACAATATCAGAGAATCTAGTACAAGGATAACCATTTGAATGCCAACCCATTCTTCTAGAAGATTCTCTTCTAGAAACATTGAGAATTCATCTTTTTCCATGCTTTAGAGAAGGTTCACACCCTAGCTATGTTACACAGTGCGAGAAGTTCGCACCCCAGCTTAAGGCAGCCTGCGAGAATGTGTCATTCTCACACCCTGGGATACTATCAGCCTGTGAACTCTCTTCAAAAATGAGTTTTCTGGGAAGAGATGAACATAACTTTTCTCAGGAGAAAGTTCTTATGAGGATCCTGAGTACACCATCATCAATACATCATCATGATGACCAAAATCATGGGTAACAACCTTCCTTTCTTCTTTAGATACTGTCTTGCCGAGATTTATATTCTTGGGGTTTTCCAGGGTTCCTAGATTTATAGTCTCGTACATGGGACATGAAATCCCCGTCTTTGTGTTAGTTGACCCTTTGAATATTTCCCTTAAGTCGAAAAAGGTTTTCTAAATTGGTTACTCCTTTCGATATCGTGTGAGGCCTTGGTTTTTCAGTCGATTGATTTGTTTCGAGTTTTTGTACATGGGGGTTGGGTTCTACTAATTTCTCCTGAAACACTTCATCGTCAATAGACATATCTTTAAAATGATCCTGATTGGTTAAAACATTTATGATCTGTTCATCTCCTTCAAAGATGCTCCAATTAGAAATATTTTTGGGCACCAACGGTTTGTCGATTAATTCCACAGTGAACTGGGAGACTTCATAGTCTTCTAGAGGGGATAGCCTTGAGGCAACAATGGCTAGAGAATCAAGAGAGTGTTCTTTGTTCTGGGGATCGCTGTAATGTTGAAGGCTTCAAAATGTTCTATTATTCTATGCACCTCCTGTTGGTAATTCCTTAGGTGGGGAGAGTTGCAATGTATAGCATTCCTTACTTGTCTGACGATGATTTTCGAATCTCCGAAAACCTTTAGTTCTTTAACGTTTAAGTCTACGTCTTTCTTTATCCCTTTTACTAAAGATTCATACTCGGTGCTGTTGCTTGTGTATTCAAATTCTAGTCTGCAGGACATGAAATTTCTTTTACCTCTCAGATCAATGAGGATACACCCTGCCCCTGACCCTTCTTGTGATTTAGATCCATCAAAGTATAAGGTTGAAACTTGTGAGAGAAATAAATTATTTTCCTTTTTCCTACCACTTTCCTCCTTTCCTCCTATCTGTTCCGTGTTTTTTAATACATGTTCTTGACAAAATAGGGTTTCGTCCGCTGCCATTGACAAATTTTCTTGAAAAGTCATTTCAAAGTTTTGAGTAAGAGGGACATCAGACGAGAGGGGGGATAAATTCTCGAAATCAGAGTCAAGGGAATAATTTCCTAGCATGGGGAAATCTGTCAAAGAGCATTCATTGAGGGTTTCTAGGTCGGTGATGGTATGTTTTAGATATCTTTCCCTATTGATCCTGATTATATTCGTGTGTCCCTTTAATGGAAACCAAAGGTGAGCCTATTTTGTACTAAAGTATCCATTTAACTTCTCGGACCAATCTCGACTAAGTAGAAATCTATAGGCTTCTGGGATATCTACTACAATGATGTCAATTAATTGAACAAATTTTGGGTGTGTCGCCATCCTGATCATGGCATGAGTTCTCCCATAACTTTCACCTGGGTTCTGTCTAGTTGTATCACATGTTTATCACTTTTGAGAGGGACTACGTTTTATTTATTACATATAGATAATGGCATAAGGTTAGAGGATTCCCCTGAGTCATCCAAACAATTGTGGAGGTTTCTGTTGAATACTTCAAATGTCAAGAGGAACGGTAGGACAAAAGGCTTTGCCTTCTTATCTTCATACCAAGCATTCACAGTTGGTTTATTTATTAGATCTGAGAGGGATAGATTTTCTCCTTTGTCAATGCTTGTTGTAGGATTTTCTACTGACTTCAATGCTTGTAACAAAAAGTCCTTTTGCTGAGGGATTCTACACATGTCCATGACCGATATATTTGCCTTTAATTTTTTCAAATATTCTACTATGTTGTAGTCTAACTTGGGCGATTCTTGGGTATGGATGTTTATAGGATTTATTTGGGAGACAAAAGATTCTTTTGGGTGATTAGATGTTTGTTTTCCTCTCGAAGTGTGGGCCACAGTAAGGTCGTTTGAGACCGGCTGACCCCTACTTTGCATTTGCACAACCAAGACCTCTACAGGTGGTTCTTGAACCTCAAATAGATCATCGGAATAGATTGGTAGGTTAGGGTCCCATATCAGCATGGATGTTTCTTTTGGTGGATCAACTTCTTCCTAATAAAAAATATTCATAGCTGAGCCGCTTGATTGTTCGGTAAGGTAAACATCATCTAGAAACCAATTGGACATCAAATTCATGGCATACACCCATTATGGGCAGTCTCTTTCAAAAAATTTCTCTTGGTGATAGGTACATAAAGAGTGGGATGCTACATTTCCCAGATCCATGTTTAAGTTGGTTGGGGGAGGTTCAATTTCTTTGAATGGTGGATTTATTTAAAAAAAGGGTTTATAGGTCCTCTGACCTGGGCTTCCTTCCCCTTCACTTCTTTTCATGTCTATAATTTTGTTTGATAACTTATTTATCATGCGTTGTAGGTCTTTTATGTCTCCACTTCCCTTTTCAGAACCTTGTTCTGTTTGTTTCCTTGGGGGTCTCGTCAACAAGAGTCCTCTCCTGGGAGGATGTTGAACCTCCTTCTTGACCAATGAGACTTGGCCTTCTTTACATCCCTTCATTTGGAATTCTATTGTTTTAGCTTCCTCAAAATTCTCAGCTAAGGTTGTTTTGGCAACCCTCTTCAC
Source organism: Picea glauca (assembly GCA_000966675.3). Lineage (NCBI taxonomy): Eukaryota > Viridiplantae > Streptophyta > Pinopsida > Pinales > Pinaceae > Picea > Picea glauca. The sequence continues at coordinate 453,097 of JZKD02S1668967.1, read as the reverse complement.
AAACATGGAAATGGAAGCTGGGAGAGCATTAACATATACTTCAATTTGTAACTCCTGAGTGGGTTTAGCTTCGGGTTGAAATTTTTTCAGGATAGTGGTGAATCATTGATTTAAGTCTTTAACCTTCTCCTTTGAACTCATGGTGCGGTGAACAACTGAGCCATCAAATATTTTGTAGTGGTTTCTTCTGCAAATTTATCTAAAGAATCCTTTTGAAACTTCATCCAACTAGTTATGGACCCTACATGCAATTTAAAATACCACGTGGAGGCCAAATTATCAAAATAATAGGGGAAAATCCTCCATACTACGTCTTCATGTTGGACATTCATCAGTCTAATAACTAGTATGATTTTTTTGATATGATCTTCAGGAAATACTGAGGTTTTGGGGTCGAATTTAGGGAGTAAGTTTTCTGGATGTCAAGGAAGGTTATGTACTCGTTTGGGAATGGACATAGCATCTCTAGCCAAAAAAGGTTGACTATTCTGAGGTGGTTTTCCACTTTCTTCGTTATGATCATTGTTATCTTCCATGTCGTCTGACTCCAAAAATAAGCGTTCTGAGTTAAACCCTTCCTTGTCAGAAAAATCGTCGGGCTCGGAGCAGTTACCGACTGATGTTTCAGATATTAGATTAAGGGGATGTTCAATTTAGGTGGGGGAGAAATCTGTCAGGTCTTCTACTGTGTGAACGAAAACCTAGTCAAGGGTGTCGACCACTGGTTTGCTTACTTGTTTTTTTCGAGGAAGAAATGAAGCTAAGGGTAGTGCTCCGATTTTTCGGGCGTAAGCTCTTGTGATTCTTCTGAAATAGTTCAACTCCCCGTGGGGAAGAGCATAATGTATCTCAGAGAATAAATGTTCTTCTTATTTCTTGTTTGAGTTACTCGTTTCAGGAGTACTCAGTGTGTGTGGGTTGTCTTGAGAATGACTAGCCATGCATGTTGTTGACGATAAAAATCACAACGAATATTTTTCCCATAGAGTATTGCTAAAGCCTATTATTATAATCTAACAAGATATATAATGCTAGTAGGTGGGACCCCCTTGTATATTGAGAGATTGTAACACCCTGTTTCCCCCAGTCTGTAAAAATAACTATACTGGCCAAGTAATGTGGCAAACTCAGAAATGTGAATGTGTGATATAAATGGACCTTGTGAAAAAGGTCGATGAATGTAAATAATATTATGAATATATATATAGCAGGACTTCTGAGAGGGGATGTGCTGAAAAAGAGACCACGATGGCTGCAGAAAGGCGGTGGAAGGCACCTGGAAAGGTGGCGTTAAATTCCACCAAGAATCAATACCGTATTTGGACTTCACTGGCCCGGAGAACCAAAAGTGGCTCGCTGACCCCGAATTAAAGGTCTCGCAAGCTGGTAGGTAGATGGCTCCTCAGGAATTAATGAGGGATGGGGAGGAGAACCGCCCATCCATAGAGTCATCAGGCCTTACCAACGCGAGGGAAATCGTTCCACACACAACCTCGCAAGAGGATAAGGCATGGGGGAGAAGCGATTGGGGAGAGGCGAGGGGAGGAAGAGAACTCTGGCAATATGCAGAGTGAGTGATAGTAGAGAGGAAGGAGAGTAACCTTCACTCCTGGTCACTTGAAAATAGAGATGCAATCTCACAACATCGTGGTCTCAGCTCGGGGGTGGCTAGTGGTAAATCCCCTAGGAGTCGTTGACCCTACGGTTGGGTGGAAACGAACACCCCTCTCATCAGTTGCATAACCCCTGGTGTTAATTTCTGATAAGTGTTTTGCCTCTGGCATCTTGATATATATATATTTATTCTGACCTTTATGTTTATAAGCAGTGAAATGGTGAATGATTTTCAGAGTAGGAATATCTGTATAGTGTTTTGATCGATACTGGTAAATGCATGTTTATAATGGAAAGACTACGTATGGATTATGTCTTCATAAATCTCTATTTATATGCATATTGATCTAATTCAAACTGCATGTCTGATTCATGGGAGAAAGGTACCCTTATATGCCTCAGATAGTACCCTGGGTAAAAACCTCCCCCCAAAGATACCCTCCTTGAAAAGCCCGTCAAGAACCGGGAAAGAGAACGTGAAGACGTAAGGCCTTAGTAACCCTACACAAGGAGGAACGATCCTCTTGAAAAACCAAGATGGCAACATAAGTATGAAGTATCGAATCGATGGACGAGCTCCCGTCGGGAGATCTGTGGTCACTCATGACCGTCAGATCAGAATAAGAAGCTGGAAGGTTAAGTACCTTAACCCTAAATAGGTGTTGATCGACGGACGATATTCCGTTGGGAAATCTGCGGTCACACCCGACTGTTAGATTGGTAGGAGAAAGTAGGGTGTTAAACGCCTTACCACTTGGTTTCTCTATGTCTTTGTGGGTAGCAAAGAGATCGGGATCGTAGATCCCTAAGGTCCATGAGAACATCTGGACCGTTGATTTTTCCACGACCAGGAAGTCGTGGGAGAATGCACAAGTTAGGAACATGTCTGAGCCGTCAGATCTCGGCTGAAAAACCCGACAGCCATTGGATCTATCAGGAGATACCTGAGGGTTAAACCCCCTGTGAATAAGGCCGAAAGCCCCGAAATAGTCGTGGAACGTTCGATTTAAGGAGGCCACGTGTCGTGAGATTTCCCATTTCGGGAAATCGGGAATTGCTAACTCGGGAGTCCTAGTGACAAGGGATCGAGACTTTCCATGGTGGAAACCTAGGAGCAGTCGTGGACCATCCAATTTAAGGAGGCCACGTGTCGTGAGATTTCCCATTTCAGGAAATCAAGAATCACGAACTCAGGAGTCCTGGTGACAAGGGATAGGGACTTTCCATGGTGGAAACCCCAGAGAAGTCGTGGACCGTCCGATTTAAGGAGGCCACGTGTCGTGAGATTACCCTTTTTGGGAAATTGGGAATCGCGAACTCGGGAGTCCTAGGGACGAGAGTTCGAGACTTTCCATGGTGAAAATCCCGAAATAGATTTGGGTCATCCAATTTGAGAAGGCCACGTGTTGTGAGATTACCCATTTCGGGAAATCGGGAATCGCGGGATCGAGAGTCCTGGTGACGAGAGATCGGAACTTTCCATTGTGGAAACCCCAGAATAGATATGGACCATCCGATTTAAGGAGGCGACATGTCGAGAGATTACCCGTTTCGGGAAATCGAGGATTGGGGATTCGGGATTTCCATTGACAAGAACTCGGGCTCTCACCTTGATAAATCCCGACCCATAATGTCGAGACGTTAGCATGTGGCTAAGTCCCGATGAACGGATGAGATTCCTTCGGGGAATATCAGGGTCTATAATGACCGTCAGATGTGGAGAAGAGACGTCAACTTTAAGTCAGGGCGCAAATGCGCCTTAGGGTAAGTGACGAGCAGATCTAGACGGCCGGAATCCACCCGCCCAGATCTACGGCTGAGGTTTCATTCCAGAGCCCCCTTTTTATTCTGCCTTTAGCGGTGGGGGGGGGTCCGGAATCAGACGTGCAATTCTCGAATGGTTGATATTAATTCACCTTGATCAACAGTGCTCAGGTGAATTCCAGACCCCCCTTGCCATTCTGCCTATAATGGGGGGGGTCCGGAATAGTGTGGCATGAGAAGTAGGGCCCCCTCCTATCCTGTCGACTACCATGTCACATTTCCTCCTTTGCCACCTGTACTCCACTGAACCGTGTGACGAGGGTTGTTCTCATTGGCTGTTCTCTAGCCCTGTTGGGATTCGTCCCTATTGGCCGGTCGCTAGCCCTGTCGGGGTTCGGCTGTTGCAGAAGTCGAACGATTCATCACTCCTGTAGCATCGAGGCATGAAATACAAAGAGGCGCCATGATTATTTGACATGTGATCATGACCCGCGATCACATGGGAACAGAGAGAAAGAAAGAGCTAGCTTGCGCTAGGCCTCCGTAGGTAATTCGGGGGCTCTGATTCAGCAGAAATCAACGAAAAATTTGATTGAGGTAGTGGGTATGTGACAAATTGGTATCAGAGCATGGTTACAACACTTGGCCTGCTTGGGCTCAGGCACAAGATGCGTTAGAAGATATTGTTATATGTGTTTCTCTTTAAGGAGAAGGACTGCAGAATGAAACTATAATTTGGAAACTTCTATAACTCCTCTGTTAAAATGGCAACTACTCTTATAGGATTAGGGATACACTGATCGTTATCACTGATTATATTTGAGTGCGAATGACAGAGGTAGAATAAATTGTTCTATGAAGCTGCATGAGCCAGACAAGGGACATGGACTGTGTTGTCCTATTTTAGTGTTAGGAGGGCTACCTACTAAAGTAGGTAGAGTCTCTTGCAATTGAGATGGTTGGTTAGATAAGGGTTAAGACCCAAATGAAGAACCCCTTCATGATTTGGGAAATCTGGTAAGGACTGGTAGGATCCTTAGAAAGTTATGATTTCTGCATTATTAAGAGACTAAACCCTGAGCATACAATTCCATATGATTGAGAGGACTGGTGAAAATACGAAGGGTCAGATTTACCTGACCTATAATGGTTAGAATCAACCATGAGGATAACCTGTTTGAGGAGTTCTTTGGGACTATTGCTAATTCCCAAGAGTGACCCTTGTTGGTCGTTTCCATAAAGAGAGGGTAACACCCGTATGAGTTAGGACTATGAGACTAGTCCGGTAGGAAACCTAATAAGCTCAGGAGGAATAGTGTATGTTAGATGGGAATCAATGAGAGCCATTGATCTAGAGCTTTGGGGTTTCTTCTATGGGGAAAATGGAAGCGTAGACTTCCCAAATTCGCACCAGGTAAATCACCGATTTAATCAGGACCATTGACTGCCGGGGAGATCTGGACCGTGGGATCCAGATTGTCGGGCCCACACAGAATAGAAGTTTGGGAAAAAGTGGAGCATTGTCCACGGAATTCGTCGAAACATGGGATCCTGATGCGTGTCTGAGAATTGATCTCAGGTTCCAAGTGAAGGGTCATGTGGATGAAAGAGCCGAGAAAACCCTAACCTCGGTCTTTTGGGTTTTCGAATTTCAGGAATAAAGGAAACAAATTTCCTTGCAACAGAAATTCCGCAATCACGAAATGCAAAGCACCTTTTAATTTGGATCGTGGTCACCGTTGGTGGTCACGTGAGGAGAGGGCGTAAGCCAATATGATGAATAATGCATGAGTTAATGCACCAAGGAGCTTCATATTAAGAAGCCTGATACTCATACCAGTAAGGTATGAATGATATACAGAACGTGCAAGTAATGCACTTGTATGATGTAAGAGTATAAGTATACTAAAGGCCCAACATGATGGCCCTGATGAATGAAATGTGAGGCAAGAATTACACTTGCCGAAATTGAATGAATATCATGGATGCATGGTTAACTCCATTCTGAAGAGCCGTGAAGGATCTGCCTTGAAGGATAGCTTAAAGGGAATGTACTCCATATCCCCAGAAAAATCCAGTACAATTAAATGAAAGAGTAAACGAGTAAGGATACTCTGTTGTCATGATAAGAGGAAAATGTTTATGCCTTTGCAGATCACAATGAGAAGGACTGTGAACAATCCTGAGATGACTAATTTTAAAAATGGAAATGTATGTAGGCTATGAAATATAACTATGATAGCTACATGAAG
>JZKD02S1668967.1:413323-441899 GCA_000966675.3 Picea glauca | reverse complement strand
GCGGTTGCAGAAGTCGAACGATTTGTCACTCCTATAGTGCCGAGGCGCAAAATACAAAGAGGCGCCATGATTATTTGACCTGTGATCATGACCCGCGATCACATGGGAACAAAGAGAAAGAAAGAGCTAGCTTGCACTAGGCCTCCGTAGGTAATTCGGGGGCTCTGATTCAACAGAAATCAATGAAAATTTTGATTGAGGTAGTGGGTATGTGACAGAGATCAAGTATGATTCTTATTTCATGTTTATGTTGTTGTTTGACACTTCTTATAGGGTTTTACATGATTGATGAAATCTTGATTTTATTGACAATGGATAATTCCTATTATGTGTTGTTTCTAATTGATATAAGCTCTAAATTCCATATTGTGTGAATGGATTATTTTCACTATTATCACATTTCTATTATTGCCATGATCTGTTACATGTTGCACCTGCACAAAACACATGTTAGTCATGACAAAAGATAAAATAAATATGGAACAAATCTAATGGAAAAAAGGTTATCCTACACTATGCTATGCTATGATACATTATATGCAAATGAATTTAAAGGGATTGTTGTTAGTCCTAGCTAACAAAATCAATGGCTATATGATTTATTGAGTTATATGAAACATGGTGGATATGCATTATGGTATAGTTGGCAATGGTTAAGGATGATATGGGTGGCACATTTGACAAGTGATGGATGTTAAGTTCGATGCATAGATTTATTAAGTGGATTAATGAAAGGTTGGTTGGCGTGTACTAAAGAATTGAATGAATGGAGGATGGAGGTGGTGTGTATTTATTGCACGTCACTCCATACCCCTTTCATTGAATGTTACCCTAGATTGACTATTGTTCAATTATGTTTTGTTGTGGTTAAGCTCTGATTTTCAGGCAAGGGAAGAACCGCTCGACCAAGCTCGCACTTTTAAGGATTTTGGTTATAGGTATGTTTTTTTCTCCATCCATGAACCCGCTCTGGTTATGAAATAGATATTGGCTCGGTTATGTATGGGTCTGTGATTTTATTAAGACTTTGATATTTTTCCGGAATGGCTGGTTTGTGTGGTTTTTGTTACAATGATGGTTGAAGTCACAATTTCATTTATCATTACGAGTGCTAGAAGCCATGAAGGCTTTATGTCATCCTTATTGGTTTTGGTTGAAGGGTTTTAGATTGGCTGGCTATCTCCACACTTTTCCTGTCACCATACCTAGCCATTTTTTCTGATTATGGGGTTGTTGGGTTTGAACCACCTTGTGTCACTATGTATTGTTTCAGCTGGGTATGCGTACACTCATGCTACTGATGTTTGTATAGTGGGTTATGATGGCTATTATGCCAAGGGGATTGCTTAAGGTTGATTGCTATTTCTTGACTTTGTTTTATCTCAGCATTCTTCGGGTTTATTAGGAAAACCACGAGGGTTATACCCTGCATGTTCTCGGTGTTATTATAGACCAAAATGAAGCCTTTTCTCCTCTATTCATAGTCTCTCCTATCTCGTGAACTATCACCCTATCTGCGAAGTTATTGGTGGTATACCCTGTGTGTCCACCGTACGGTCTCAGAGGTTCTCACCTGTTGTTGGGGGTCGACTCCAGTTCCCTTGTGTTGGTCCATGAAATGAACCCTTGATTACTCAAAGCCCAACTTTTGATAAATGGAGCCTGTTATATCCTGTCAAGTATTGTTGATTGTTATGAGTTAGTGGTGTATCGACGATGGTGTTCGATTGTTGGCTCGTCTATGTTGATTATGTTGACAGTGGTTTTGGTTATGGTATTTATCCACTGCATTGGCTATTATAACAATCTAATAGATAGCTAGCATGGTTAATTGGTTGATTGGAGAAATGGGATTGAATACACAATCGTTGTCTTTTACATTGTAATTATTGAATTGTCAACCCAACATTAGTTTATAATTGATTAAATCACAACTATGTTTCGTGCGTGATGTGTTGGTATGTGTGGCCTTGTTAAAACATGTTAGTTTGAGTTGGTGGTTGTTGTGACTACGTGTTTTAAATTTCCAAATGGGAGTATTGCAATCGTGATAATTGTGGCGTGGCTATCCACTGTATATGCTATGGATATTGTTTGATTGCACCATCAGAGATGGTTAGGAGTTTTTAAACAATATGTTTTTTTTGCAATTTGATCGATTTGAGAAATGGGATTGGGAATACTGTTGTTTCCTCTTTGTATTGGATTGATAGCTCAACATCGTTGATGTTTAGATTCATAATAATTAGACTTGTACAGTCATAGAAATTCTCTTGCATTTTGTTGAATGGTTTGTGTATCCCACAACATCGTATGAGTTGAAATGGTGATTGATGCTACTATGTGTTTAAATGACAAGTCATGATTTTTGCAAATTAAAATATAGATGATTTGGTTTGATTGTCCACTATGTATGTTGATGAATATCATGCATCGTAGCAAAGATAGGCACAGGTTCCGTGACAGTATGGTCTCATTACAATTTAATTATTAAATGAAATTAAAGGATGAAATCAAGCATGAATTTTTGTCTGTGTTCGATTAAGGAATTAATTCATGGACAATGGTTGATGTGTTGATACTTAATAGAGTGGAAATAAGTGATTGTGTGTTCATTTGGGAATTGTTTTAAAACATTAAGTGGACAAATGAGAAGAGACAAAACTCTTCTACAGGTTGTTGTGGGAGGCATATTGTCTTGTTTTGATGACACTGTGTTAATGATTTAATTGCAAACAGTGTGAAAGTTAATACACATAATTGATTGAATTATACACAGTAGTTGTTTAATTGAGAACAGTGATTATTTGGTTGGTGTTGGATCTTTTGCATTGATATAGAATTGTTTTATGGATTACTTAATTAATTTTATGAACAATATATGCTCTCTTTCCCTACCATTATTTCACTTTTTTCTAATTACAAACCCCTAGCCTTCCCATATCCTTTTTTCACTCCATGTTCCTAAAATTTAATTATAGTTAATAGAATTTTGTATCATGACAACTTGAAATTGCAGTTTCTTGGATGGATTACAGTGACATGTTCCTTAGTTTACATCACAGTCGACTGTGTGTTTTCGGTGAGAAATAACTGTGTTTCTTTTCCCCCTCATTTTAACATTTTCTCTCAATACAAACCCCTCTCATATCCCAAAACCTTTTGTTCACCCCCTGATCACTGAAAACAGTTAATCAATTTGTATGGATTGGATTGCATGAGTCTGATATGTTGTTGAGCCAAGATTTATTTCATATTTTTAAGGAGTTGTCATGTATGGTTGTTAAAAGAACTATTTGATAATCAATCATGAATGAATGAATGATACTTTTCAGACAATGTATCCATGGCAGAGGTAATTGGAACAGGGGCCCTAGAAAGCCTAGATTCTCCATTCACTTTGATGTTGACTCATAGGAGTTAGGCCAGCTATTTCAGGTTGGATTTTTCAATTGGATTGGGTAAGGAGTGGACCAACCTAGGCCTGAAAGGCCTCCCTTCCAATCTCCACAAGCCCCTGGTATTCTCGTTCCCCCTCATGTCTCATTGCAACCCGAGGTTCCTGAAAATGATGGATGGCAAGAGATTGTCCACCTAACAGTCTCCCAACATTGTGGCTGGCCCAATTTGTCTTTACTTGCTCCCCATCCTGTCAATCAAATTGTCCAAGCCACCCCTTTCCACTCACCAGTTCAGTCCTCCCATGCTAGAAAAAGGTAAAAAATTGAGGCCCACCATGCCCCTGACAAAGGAAAATCCACTACTCTCTCCCTCTAATGGCTCTGATAAATCCGTGTCCTCTGGGATGCATTTGAGGGATGATTTTTCTCATGTGATCAACGATATTATGCCTAAAGGATTAGCACAACCAAGGGAATATTCAGAGAGATCGAAAGGTGACAACAACAAGGGAAATATTGCATCTCAGAGTGGAAAATATGGATTTAAAATTTTATTTTATTTATTGTTGATAATAGTTGACTTAAGAAGTTTTGGACAACATATTTTTTGGATATACGAGTAACATATTTTTGGAAATAATTTCAAATATAAATGATATAAATTGTCAAACATGAATGTGATGATGGGAGTCACAAGGAGGGATGTTTTGTCTAATTGACTAGTTATGGTATGATTGTTAAGATCTAAAGGGGAGTCACAAGGGGTCCCACCTACTAGTTATTATTTATTTTAAACCCTTATTATGATTTATTACTTTTCCCCCTAGCTAAAAAGTTGGTTGAGTTTTTTGTTAACTTAACTAATGAAGTAGTTAAACTACTTCAACCAATTCTAATTTTCTTAAAGGCAAAAGGAAAGGGAGGAACACGTGGAGGATAGAAGGAGAAGCATACTGAGGTTTTCTCTTTGATTTTGTGTTGAGATAGTTCAGTTTTCATTCATTCCTTAATTGATCATAAGCCTAATTCTTTTTTATGATATCAGGGTCTTATTGTAGACAACAAGATTCAGGGCTGAATTACATCATTCAGACACTTGTTTTTGAGAGTTGTTGATCTATCTTTGATAGTTTGTGTAGACTTGTCTGTTTGTGAATTTTTTTTCATGACTGACAAAGGCTATTATGCAGAGTCGAGTGGGAAACAATCTATGGCAAGCGGATCCAACTTTTAGAGTTCAGTTTTTTATTTTCTTTCAGAGGTCCTTTTGTATGTTTCATCGGGGACGTCTAAGTTTGACTTTGGTCCAAAACTTCTTGATGAAATTTTGTAAATAGAATGACTCTTTGATGAATTGGAATGAAATAAAGGATTGCTTCATGTGAGTTAGGATGTTATTTTTGATGGCTATAAACATAGGGTGACATTACCGTCTATTTTTCTTTAGCCAAGCAGAATATGAAAATGCTTGAGTAAGATCATTTCATATCTTTTCCTCAACATTTATTTTGGTGACCATACTGGGGAGATCTTCAATATCTCTCTGGTTAATTTTATTCTTTATTAGCATCGATACATCTATTTTTCTGATTTTTATTCTTTGATTGTTTTATTTCTTAATGATTGTGCCTCTTGCAAGGCAGCCCAATATTTAGCCCGGTCTTCAAGATCATACCAACATTGCTTTGAACTCGTTTAACACCATTTTGGACACTTCCAATACATGTTCTGAGCTTAATCATTCATGGGAAGTAATTGAGCGAGATATTAGTTCCCAAGAACATTGGGAAGCTAGACGTAGACAACCTAGAAATTAGCAGTAACCTTCTTGTTCCTTCCATTTTGGCCCTTCTTTCATGTCCTTAGACTCTCGCATTTCTAGAAGAAGAAGAGGCTTATCACCCGAAATTAATCCTATTGTTGAAATAGGAAGAAGGAACGTTGTGTTATCTACCCAACAAAGTTATCTAAGGAGAACTTTGTTTGATTCTTCAAGTTTGTCTTTTTATCCTTCACCTATCATCCACAAGATGGAATCTAGTGGTGGCTCTGGTGGCACTAGAAGTGCTTCCTCTTCTCAATATTCATCTTCGTTAGTGATTGGTAGCTTATATATCCACCATATCCCTGTCCAATCTACCACAAATACCACCAAAGTCATTAAAAAGTATGGTCTTTTTCAGTTTGAAGAAAACACCACAACCACACTGTGGCATGTCTCCTCTCCTCTTAACTTAACACCTGCCATTTTTACACTTCCTAAATTCAAAGAACATCTTCCCAGGTTTTTGGGAAATAACATTGTCACTACAAATGAACATTTGGTGGCGTTTTCTAATGCTTGTCACAAGATAGGGGCCAATGACAACGATACTTGCATGCGCTTATTCGTCAATTCCTTGGAAGGAAAGGCTGCAGCCGATTTCTTTGACCTTCCTCCTAATATTATGCCTACTTCGGAGGATTTGATATATTGGTTCAGATCCACTTATGGGAAATCTAAAAGCCCAACCGATAAGTTAAGGGAATACAATAACATCACCTATAAATATGGTGAAACCATCAAGTCCTTCAACTTGAGTTTCACTAAGTTATGTAATCAAATCCCTGAACTCATTAGACCTTAGAATGAAGACACTTTCATGCATTACTACAATGCATTACCCTCCCCTTACCGTCATAGGCTCGAGGAAAAATCCATTGATAATCTTGGTTCTGCTCTGCATACTTGTTTAGAGTATGAAGAACAACTTGAAAGAACATGTCTTCCATAGGGAGACGGTTAAACAGACATACATGTCTTCCCTCTTACATCTAGTATGAGATATTAATAATCGTATGCTAGCGTATGAGCGAAAGGGAACTGTCTCCCCTCTCACCCCTAGAGCTTCATTCTCTTCTGCACCCCCCCTTTAGAAATCCGATTGAAAGTAATTTTCAACCTAAAGCTATCTTGCCTCGAAGTTGGTGTAACTTCTGCGAGGAACACCATGAGGAAGCCACATGTGAGGTAAGTAAGAGTGCTAGAGATAATATCTTTGGTAAAAGACCAAAAACTACTATCGATGTCTTAGATTTTGTAGAGCCAGAAGATGTCATGATCTTCAATACTAGGAACAAAGCCTATGCTCCCAAAGACAAATTTGACCATCCCCACAATTATTCTATCCCGAGCTCATCCTCAACCGTGACTACTATCCAGGTTCCTAAGGTTCCTAATAGTCAAGGAAAAACTTCCCCTCACCCCTCTTCCAAGTACAATATCTTGAATCAATTGGCCAATAATCAAAGCAGATGCAACCCTTCTGGACATGGTTGTCGTCCCTGAAAAACATATGCATATGAAACAATTCATGGAAGGAAAGGCTTCCATTGTAGCCAACCTCTCTGAAGAGGTGAATGAAGAGGATTCGTCTTTAAATAAAGTAGGTGTGCATAACTTTAGATACCCTGTAAAAAATCCCCATTTTTATATTTCTGTAAAGATTATGGATAAGATTGCCCATTGTTGCCTCATTGATGGCGGTTAGGGCCCAAGTGTGATGTCGAATATTATTATGGAAGAGCTAGGCTTGTCTTGTACAAATGAAAATGCTAGAAGCATGCTCTCCTATAATAGTCTACAACAAACGACCATAGGCGAGATTAAGGATGTGACCTTAGTTTTGTGTGCACACACTGAAATAAGGACAACCCTTAGTATTCGAGTAATCGATATGCCAGTAAGAAATTACTCAATCATCTTGGGAAGAGATTGACAAGATTTAATAGGTGGATACCTATCACTCGAAGGAACACATTTATCTGTTCCTCGGAATGGTAAAAACATTATAGTCCTTAGAGAGGGAAGGATTTCACCTTACATAGAGAGTGTCCCACAACCTAATGTAAACTATATCAAAGAGGAACTAGGGGTGTATTCCATCTTTGTTGAGGAGGATAACATTCCCTTGGAACAAATTGATTTAGATGATGGTATGTGGCACATGCACTTTGATGGTTCATGCTCTAATGAAGTTAACAAAGATTGCATTATCTTGATTTCTCCTGTAGGAAAAATCCATAACTTTTGTTACAGGTTGGAGTTTTCTTGCAAAAACAATGTCATCGAATTCAAAGCTTTATTATTGGGCATTGAGAACGCCTATAATCTTGGCTATGGTCACCTTTCAGTTTTGGGGGATTCCGATCTTTTTGTGAACCTTGTACGTAAAATTTACTCCCTTAGCAACAAGTTGATGAAACGGTACACCCAAACTGTTTGGGCACTTATCTCATACATTTTATCTTTCAACATTACTAATGTTAAGAGGGAATTGAACTCAATGGTTGATCGGTTAGCTGTTTTTGCCCTCTCCTAATCGACAACTTCTGCCACACATACCTGATTGTACCTTTCAATCTCTATATCATCCACATGTCCCCAGAAATATAGAATCTTGGCAGGTCTTCCCTAATGATGAGAGAATTTGTGATTTCATTCAAAATGAACCTTTTAATCCCAAGGAAATTATATCCATAGAAGATAACAAGATTCCTAAGGGCTTGAATCCTCTAGAAAGTTTGTTTTCACCGAGCGATGTAGGAAATAAATAGAGACAGAAAGAAGAAGAGTAAAAAATGAAGGTGGGTGAAACCGTCTCCTTAGACATTGGGGCACCTGAGGCTCTGAAGCATGTTAAAATATGTGCCCGATGTTTTGATAGAGAAGAAATGATGTCTGCCAAGCTACTTGGTGGATTTCAAGATGTTTTTGCTTGGTCTTATAATGATCTTCGTGGTTTTGATCCTAGTATTATATACGATGCTATCCCCATCAAGGAAAGAATGAAACCAATTAAGCAAAAACAAAGACCTATTAATTATGCATTTAAAGCAACTATTCAAAGGGAGTTGGAAAATTTCTTGAAGGCTGGGATCATTTTTCCAGTCAAGTGCCCTGAATGGGTTTCCAAATCGGTACTTGTTCTAAATGCCACTAATCATATTAGGAACTGCATTAATTTTTTCACATTCAGTCAGGCTATTATGAAAAATCCTTTCCCTCCTCTTAATATGGAAATGATTCTAGAACAGGTTGTAAGGCCACAGATGAGGCCCTTACTTGACAATTTTTTTGGTCACAATCAAATCAAGGGAAGAAGGGAAGATGCTCACAAAACCACTCTTGTCACTAATTGGGGTACCATGACTTATAAACATCTTCTTTTTGGTTTACCTGATGCAAGTACCGCTTTTAAAAGACCTATACAAACAACTATAATTATATACATTAAAGGATGATAACAACCTCAGAGTTTCAAGTGTTATTTCTGGGTCCTTTCAAAATTTCTTTTGTCCTGAATGCTAACTCTTACATTTTAAAGGATTTACAAGAGCAATCCTTTTCCTACAACACTAACGGTTCTTGATTGAAACATTACGTGGGAACAACGTGAAAATTTCTAATGATGTTTAGATTTTATGTATACTAGTAGTCTAGCTCTGCTTCAGTTTTTCACTATTTTCTTTTCTTCTTTACCATAGTTTGACTTCTTCTTTCTGTTTAAATAATTTCCTATTGCTTTTACATTTTGTCATTTTATTTTCTGTTGTTTTAATTTCGGAATTTTAGTTTTGTTATGATTTTTATTGCTTTTTCATCTTTAAGTTGATTCTGGTCAAGAATAAGATTTTGGATCAGTTCTCCCATAGTGACACTCCTGCAAGATATTGTTAGTCAATAACAATCAATATTACACAGTTGTTACGATGTTCCCCCTAAAAGCATTTGAATTTTCTATCTACCCTCACTACTGTCTTTCAAGGAAATTGGTTATGTCTCGCTTCTTCTTTCCATTTCTCCATCCATTTGAGAATTTAAAAGAGAAAGTTCATAATTTTTCTCCTTGAAATAAAAGAGCATATTCCAGTTGAACGATTGTGCACATAGTGGTAAACCCCCTCATACTTAACATTTTTCATGAGTTATTCCCAAATTCCTGGTCATTTTTCCATTAAATCCGCTCACTTCCCCCTGTTGCATAATCTTCCTGGTTATATCTTCTTGACCTTCTATTCTTAGTCCGCAAAACCATGAGTTCTGAGTTCTAAATCTGTTGGAAAAAAAATTCCTTGTGGAGTCGCCAGTTTGTTGACGATAAAAATCGCAACGAAGATTTTTCCCGCAAAGTATTGCTAAAGCCTATTATTATAAGCTAACAAGATATATAATACTATTAGGTGGGATCCCTTGTAGATTGGGAGATCAGGTCTGATTCTTATTTCATGTTTATGCTTTTTTTCAACACTGCTTATAGGTTTCTACATGATTGATGAAATCTTGATTTTATTGACAATGGATAATGTCTATTATGTGTTGTTTATAATTGCTCTAAGCTTTAAATTCCATATTGTGTGAATGGATTATATCTACTGTTATCACATTCCTATTAGCTCCATGATCTGTTACATGTTGCACCTACACAAAACACATGTTAGTCATGACAAAAGATAAAATAAATATGGAAAAAATCCAATGGAAAAAAGGTTATCCTACACTATGCTATGATATGATACATTATATGCAAATGAATTTAAAGGGATTGTTGTTGGTCCTAGCTGACAAAGTCAGTGGCTATACGATTTATTGATATATATGAAACATGGTGGATATGCGTTATGGTATAGTTGGCAATGGTTAAGGGTGATATGGGTGGCACATTTGACAAGTGATGGATGTTATGTTCGATGCATAGATTTATTAAGCGGATTAATGAAAGGCTGGCTAGCATGTACTAAAGAATTGAATGAATGGAGGATGGAGGCGATGTGCATTTACTGCACATCACTCCATACCCCTTTCACTGGCCATCACCCTATCTTGGCTATTGTTCAATTGTGTTTTGCTATGGTTAAGCTCTGATTTTTTAGGCAAGGGAAGAACCACTCGACCAAGCTTGCATTTTTAAGGCTTTTGGTTAGAGGTATGCATTTTTCGCCATCCATAAACCCGCTCTAGTTATGAAATAGATATTGGCTCGGTGATGTATGGGTCTGTGCTTTTCTTAAGACCGTGATATTTTTCTGGAATGAATGGTTTGTGTGTTTTTTGTTACAATGATGGTTGAAGTCACAGTTTGATTTATCCTTCCGAGTGCTAGAAGCCATGAAGGCCCTATGTCGTCCTTATTGGTTTTGGTTGAAGGGTTTTAGATTGGTTGGCTTTCTCCACACTTTTCTTGTCACCATACCTAGTCATTTTGCTGATTATGGGGTTGTTGGGTTTGAACCACCTTGTGTCACTGCATATAGTTTCACCTAGGTATGGGTTCATTCATGCTACTGATGTTTTCACAGTGGGTTATAATGGCTATTATGCCAAGGGGATTACTTAAGGTGATTTCTATATCTTGACTCTGTTTTATCTTATCATTCTTCAGGTTGATTGGGAAAACCATGAGGGTTATACCCTGCATGTTCTTGGTGTTATTATAGACCAAAATGAAGCCTTTGCTCCTCTATTCATAGTCTCTCCTATCTCATGAAATGTCACCATGTTTGCGAAGTTGTTGGTGGTATACACTGTGTGTCCATCGTATGGTCTTAGAGGTTCTCACCCATTGTTGGGGGTTGACTGCAGTTCCCCTGTGTTGGTCCACATAGCGAACCCTTGATTACTCATAGCCATATTTCGATAAATGGAGCCCGTTATATCCTGTCGGGTATTGTTGATTGTTATGAGTTAGTGGTGTATAGACGATGGTGTTCGATTGCTGGGTCGTCTCTGTTGATTATGTTGAAAGTGGTTTTGGTTATGGTATTTAGCCACTACATTGAATATTATAATAGTTGAATCAATAGCTAGCATGGTTAATTGGTTGATTGGAGAAATGGGATTGAATACACAGTCACTGTCTTTTACATTATAATTATTGAATTGTCAACCCAACATTAGTTTATAATTGATTAAATCACAACGATGCTTCGTGCATGATGTGTTGGTATGTGTGGCCTTCCTACACCATGTTAGGTTGAGTTGGTGGTTGATGTGACTGTGTGTTTTAAATTCAACGAGAATATTGCAATCATGATAATTGTGGCATGGCTATCCACTGTATATGCTATGGATATTGTTTGATTTCACCATCAAAGATGGTCACGGGTTTTTAAACAATATGGTTTTGTTACAATTTGATCGATTTGAGAAATGGGATTGGGCATACTGTTGCTGCCTCCTTGTATTGGATTGATAGCTCAACATCGTTGATGTTTATATTCAGAGTAATTAGACCTGTACAATCACATAAATGCTCTTGCATTTTTTGAATGGTCTGTGTATCCCACAACATCGTATGAGTTGAAATGGTGACTGCTGCTACTATGTGTTTAAATGGCAAGTCAAGATTTTTGCAAATTAAAATATTGATGATTTGGTTTGACTATCCACTATGTATGTTGATGAATATCATGCATCATAGTAGAGATAGGCACAGGTTCTGTGACAATATGGTCTCATTACAATTTAATTATTAAATGAAATTAAAGGATGAAATCGGGCATGCTTTTGTGTCTATGTTCGATTAAGGAAATAATTCATGGACAGTGGTTGATGCGTTGATACTGAACAAAGTGGAAATAAGTGACTGTGTGTTCATTTGGGAATTGTTTTAAAACATTAAGTGGACAAATGAGAAGAGATAGAACTCTTCTATAGGTTGTTGTGGGAGGCATATTGTCTTGTTTTGATGACATTGTGTTAATGATTTAATTTCAAATAGTGAGCAAGTTAATACACATAATTGATTGAATTATACACAATAGTTGTTTAATTGAGCACAATGATTATTTGGTTGGTGTTGGATCTTTTGCGTTGATATAGAATGGTTTTATGGATTACTTAATTAATTTTATGAACAATATCCTCTCTCTTTCCCTAACATTATTTCACTTTTTTCTAATTACAAACCCCTCGCCTTCCCATATCCTTTTTTCACTCCCTATTCCTAAAATTTAATTAGTTAAGAGAATTTTGTATTGTGACAGCTTGAAATCACAGTTTCTTGGATGGACTACAGTGACATGTTCCTTGGTTTTCATCACAATTGACTGTGTGTTGTCGGTGAGCAGTAACCATGTTTCTTTTCCCCCTCATTTTAACATTTTTTGCTCAATACAAACTCCTCGCATATCCCAGAACCTTTTGTTCACCTCCTTCTCACTGACAATAGTTAAGCAATTTGTACGGATTGGATTGCATGAGTATGATATGTTGCTGAGCCAAGATTTATTTCATATTTTCAAGGAGTTGTCATGTATGGTTGTTAAAAGAACTATTTGCTAATCAATCATGCATGCAGGAATGATATTTTTTCATCTGAGGTAGCCATGGCAGAGGTAACCGGGGAAAAGGTAATTGGAACAGGGGCCCTAGAAGGCCTAGATTCTCCATTCACTTTGATGATGACTCACAAGAGTTAGGCCAACTATTTCAGGCTAGATGTTTCAATTGGATTGGGA
Source organism: Picea glauca (assembly GCA_000966675.3). Taxonomy (NCBI): domain Eukaryota; kingdom Viridiplantae; phylum Streptophyta; class Pinopsida; order Pinales; family Pinaceae; genus Picea; species Picea glauca. Next base: position 429,000 of record JZKD02S1668967.1, on the reverse strand, counting down.
AAGGAGTGGTACAACCTATGCCTCCAAGCTCCAAAATCCCCTGGTATTCCCATGCCCCCTCATGTCTCATTGCAACCCGAGGTTCCCAAAAACGACGGATGACAAGAGATTGTCCACCCAACAGTCTCCCAACATCGTGGCTGTCCCAATATGTCTTTAACTGCTCCCCCTCCTGTCAATCAGATTGTCCAATATTCCCCTATCCACTCTCCAGTTCAGTCCTCCCACTCTAGAAATTGGTTGAAAACCAAGGCCCACCATGCCCCTGACAAAGGAAAATCCACTGCTACCCCTTCCTCACCCTCCAACGGCTCTGATAAATCCATGTCCTCTCGGATGCATTTGAGGGACGATTGTTCTCATGTGATCATCGAGATTAGGCCTAAAGGCTCAACATAGCCAAGGGAAGATTCAGATAGATTGAAAGGTGACAACAACAACAAGGGAAAGATTGCATCTCAGAGTGGAAAATATGGATTTTAAATTTTATTTTATTTATTGTTGATAACAGTTGACTTCAAAAGTTTTGGACATCATGTTTTTTGGATATATGAGTAATATATTTTTGGAAATAATTTCAAATATCAATGAGATAAATTGTCAAACATGAATGTGATGATGGGAGTCACAAGGAGGGATGTTTTGTTTAATTGACTAGTTATGTTATGATTGTTAAGAGATAAAGGGGAGTCACAAGGGGTCCCACCTACTAGTTATTATTTATTTTAAACCCTTATTATGATTTATTACTTTTCCCCCTAACTAAAAAGTTGGTTGAGTTTTTTGTTAACTTAACTAATGAAGTAGTTCAACTACTTCAACCAATTCTAAATTGCTTAAAGGCAAAAGGAAAGGGAGGAACAAGTGGAGGATAGAAGGAGAAGCATACTAATGTTTGATCTTTGAGTTTGTGTTGAGATAGTTCAGTTTTCATTCATTCCTTAATTGATCATAAGCCTAATTGTTTTTTATGACAGTAGGGTCTTATTATAGACAACAAGATTCAAGGTTGAATTACAACATTTAGACACTTGTTTTTCAAAGGTGTTGATTTATCTTTGATTGTCTTTGTAGACTTGTCTGTTTGTGAATTAGTTTTCATGACTACAAAGGCTATTGTGTAAAGTCGAATGGGAAGAAATATGTGGCAAGATGATCCAAATTTTAGAGTTCAGTTTTTTATTTTCTGTCAGAGGTCCTTTTGTATGTTTCATCGGGGACATCTAAGTTTGACTTTGGTCCAAAACTTCTTGATGAAATTTTGTAAAGAGAATGACTCTTTGATTAATTGGAATGAAATAAAGGATTGCTTTATGTCTCATCTGTCTTGATTATCATCTTGATGTCTTTACTTATGTCTCTACATTTATTTCAACAACTTTTATATTCATAAAATTATATAAATAATGAATTTTCCAGCAAGCATTTATTCATAAAAAGACTAGCCTAAGAACTTGTAATCAATACTTTTAGAGTTAGGATATTATTTTTGATGGCTATAAACATAGGGTGACATTCCCATCTGTTTTTCTTTAGCCAAGAAGAATCTGAAAATACTTGAGTAAGATCATTTCATGTCTTTTCCTCAACACATGTGGGTTTTTTTTAATCTACAGGTTGTGTGAAATATTATATCAAAAATATTCTTAGCCATTCATTCTTCAAGACCTCCTTGCAGCGCCAATGTTTTTGAGGGGTCCTAAGACCCTTTAACTCAACAGTAGGAACCAAACCCACCACTGAGAACTAACTAGACTCTGTATCTTTTTATAGTGGAATGGTTCTCCAGATATTGCAATCTTACCGATTAATCGATGGGCATTACGTAGTGACTTACAGGATATCTTCTTGCGAAAAATCCTCCTTCAGTTTGAACGTTCTCCTTTTTTCATTTTCTCTTATAGGTGGGTCTAATACAAGATAGGTGCTGGTATAAATCAACTGGGTAACAAAGGGGGAAGGCTTAACTACTGAATAAGGCCGAGCTCGAGATAACCCTCTTTCCCAAGCATGCATACAATGATTTTTACACGTACGACAAGACTAGTACTAATACATCAACTTGATGGTATTTCAATTATTGACTGAGATTCAATTTATCAGAAGAGAACATACATGCAATAAAATGATGGCAAGAAAAATAGTTTCCTTAGCTCTAATCACTAATCATACATTAACAAAACCATTTTTTTTACATCATTAGAGACAAGAATTATAAAAATATTGAATCAGATAACTTATCAACATATTCATAAACCCTTACTCATTACAACATCCATTCATGAGATAAAGTCAAAAGTAATTCCTCCTTATGATCCAATCACACATGCCTTTGATGTAAAACAAAAACTTGTCTCTGGTCCTAAACATGACTTCTCAATTAAGGTAGCTCCGAAATAGTTCTTTACAATTCCAAAAATTAGGGTCTTTGCCAAAAACCATGGACCTCTTCTAATAAGTTGATCCTCTTATTTATAACAAATTACTAGCTAAAAATAACTATTAAAAGTGCAAGTTAAGTAAAAAAAAAGATCACCACATGGTGCTTTCAACTCTCCATCTTCTAAGAGTCATAAAATGGTTTTATTTGAGTGGATAAATATTCTCATACTCCGACCATTTGATGAAGAGTTCCTCTCATGTGTTGGCATACAGGAATCTGTGTTGGTCCATTGGGGCCGAAATGATCTCCTTTATTTCCACTGCCCGTGCCCAATACTTGACTACTTTAACACTTAACTGTTGTAACACTTTCCAAGCCTTGATCGGGTGTTCCATGAACTATTGTACTTTACCTGGCACCTATGTTTGCCACCTTTTCTATCTTCGTAGTCCAAGATGAGTCATTTTTCTACATGTAGTTTGACTATGTCATGCAAGTCGACAAAATCATCGGGTGTGCTGAATTCTAGGAGACCAATGTCTCTCATCGCTTGATTGATATTGGTCCAACTCCTTTTGCAATCGACCCATTTCTCTTGGATCTCCTGATGAGGTTCTTGGGACATCTTCACCCAGTATTCGACCGACTTCCTTATGCGGTCAATGTTGTTGTCCCTTAGTACCCGAATGTTGTGCTCTTCAATGTCTCGGCCCTTTTAAACCGCGCTGATGTAATAAATCCTTTCCACTGCTTGGTGGGATTTCTCATAACATATTTCCATGTCCTTGCACGTTTCCAATGCCTTAAGGGTGTATTCTTGGAAATTGGCTATCCCTGCAGTGAAAAGGTGCCACTCACTCATGAATTTACTGTAGGCATCCTAGAATTCACTTCTCAAGAACATCATGGACTGCATGGAGTCTTGATAATATTTTTCCGAATGGCGCAGATGCTCCAAATCCTTTAGTGCAACAGGCAATTCCTCTTCATCTTTCTTTTCTCTATTCAGGGTGGCATCTGTGATTTTCATCCCTGTGCTAATAAGCTCAGACGTCTTGGCATGCTCTGTGCTAATAAATTTCTCCTTTGTGGTGATGAGGATGGAATTGTCCAGCGTAAGCATCCTCTTCTTAGTGGTTATCTTCATGATGGCTTTCCTCTTTTGGTCATAGGTTATGGATTGTATATCGACGACCTCATCTATGGGTTCAGGGATTTGTTTCTCTCCCCAAGTAATAGTGTTTCCTAGGCTCTTGACAATGTATATCTATTCAAGACTGGGTTCTTGAATCTCTTCTATATGTCCCTAAATATTGGCCTATGTTTGTTTCTCATCGGGAGGTAAAGTATTGGCCAAAATTGATGAATCAAGGGAAGGATTGGTACTTACTTGATAATCTACTGTCGAGATGCCAATTTTCTGTTGTGAAATTTCTCCTTCCTGTTTGCATGACTATAGCTCATCCCTCGAGCTGTCCATTGGGATCCCCAGTGTGTCGAGTGGCTCAATGTCCAAGGAACTTTCTACCTCATGCTCATTTTGCGGACTTCTCTGACTTGGAGCATCGGGACCTGGGGAAAATGCCTTCTCAGGTTTTGTTTCCTCTTTGATTTTCACCAGAGTAGCCAGGGAAACCTCTGAACTCTCCTCATCATTGTAGATGGTTATTAGATCAAATAGGGGATTTTGTGTACTTACTCTCCTTGATGTCCTTGCTATATTGGGCTGAGCCAAAACGTTCCCTGGTGATCCGACCCGTGGAATTGAAACTTCAGGTTTATCTGACCTGATGGTTTCTTCAATTTGTATCAGCTCTAGGTCACTTGGTCCTCCCTGACTTTCGATTGGGTTGTCGGCATGAACCCTTGTCATATCTATAAGGTTAGGGTCATTCTGCAGCTGATCAATTACTCTTTGTGCCTCTGCCATTAAGCACGTACCCATTTTTTGTGCCTCTAGTGTCAATATCAATCCCCTTCCCTGCACCTTTGTTACCTCTGCCACTCTGATTTCTTCCCTGGATTTGAGGGCCTCTTAAGCCGAATTTTCTATTGTTTCCACTTGTTCATGCACACTCATGGCCTTGAACCTGGTCATGTTTGGGTTGGCCATCCTATGCACCGCCTCGTCCTAGTCCTGGGCATTCTCTGTGAAGACTTCATCCTCAAATTTACCATGAGCATATGGCCATGAGGATGACACTTGCGACAAATGTTGGAGGAACAGTAATTTAGGATGATGCTTGCGGAATCAAACTATAGGGAACCTAAATTCATGTTGTCTTAGACATTCTTGTTTGTCTTGACAAATATCCTTTACCAAATATAACCCCACATGGAAACTGTAGTGTATGCAGGCTTGTTTCTTGTCTTTGACCAATGTGGCATTATAGCCCTCTAGGATGGTTTGATAACAAATGTATCCCATGACGAGTCATTCTGGGACATGAGATAGTAGGAGATGTGGTGCTTCGGTGGACCCAAACACGTTGATGTAGGTTGCACGCTCATCCAAGTACCAATGACCTACCTTGGCTATCATTTTCTTGGCTACCACCGATGGCCTTGGGAATTCCTTCTTAAAAAGAATAAAATAAATGTGGGTGATGAATTCATCACATATGAGGGAGAAATATTTCTTGTACCTGCTTCCCCATAGCATGCTGAAGTAGACATGGACTGGGAGCTCTGCAACATGCGAACTCAGATTCATGCCGACAAAGACGTTCCTAACACAAATGACATCGAGTAGGTACGAGGCCATGTAGAAAGTTGGTGCCTCTCCTTCCTTCGACATCTGATCCTACTGCACACACACGCTTAATTGTTTGGAGATTATTTATCCCTCATTGAAACTAATCCCGATGATTACAAATGTGTATGCAAAAGGCATCCATGCTTCCGAAAACTTGGAGAAATATTTTTCTTCGTATAATCGGTAGATGAGAGCCATCAAATAGATGCATGGCTCCCTTAGGTTGATTGTCCTGTACCATCCATTTCTCCAATTGGTGAATTTCTTGTCTTCCCTCCACCATGAAGCCATCAACCAGTTGGTTTCATGGAATTCATAGAACTTCACCATGAAGTCCGTGTTGAGCCGCTCCTCTGGGTCCCTGAGCTTGTAGTATTTATGGACCTCTGTTGGGAGAAAACATATGACACACCCACCATTCTCGTCGTTGATCAAACATTTATGCCCATCCATATGGTTGATGAGCCACTTCAGGACCTCTATGCAGGGGAAAGTGGGGGTATTGCTTGCCACCATGTGTAAATACAACTGTTGTATGTTGGGGAACACCTGGTCATCGAGCACCCTTATGTCCAGGGCACTGTGCGGGCTATACTCTGGACATTATTCTCTGCTAATCATATTGAAGATATTCCCCCACTGTGGGAGTGCTACCTTGGATCTTGTGCTTGCCTCTGTATCGCCAAAGGCCGAAGGTTGGATGAAAACTTTCTTTGTTGTTTTCTTGACGATAGGCTCCGACCTAGGGGCATACTCCAATTACCTTCACCTGTCTCTGGTTCTTTTAGCTTTGATGTCCTTGGCGAGCGTTTGGTGGTTGGCTTTCTTGGCGACATTGTTCTTGTAACTTGAGAAGATTTTAAAGACTGTGTAAAACAAACTGGATGAACATGTATAAATTATAATCATCTAATTGACAGAGTTGGATACATACCTCTGAAGCTTGTTAAACCTATTTTTTTTTTGTTGATAATCACGAGGGTCAGTATAGTCTTTGAGTTTCTCATTTTGCGCCTTCAGACTCTCTGGAATTCTCTTATGTGCAGAATGAATTTGTTCACAACAGTTCAAGAGATTTAAATAGGGAAGACCTTACCGTGCCACATCAACCATTCGATTCGAGTTATGAATGAAATTTCAATAAATCTGTCGCCGAATATTTAGAGGAGTTAGAAATTAAATTCATCTTGGGTTGATGGTGGAGGCATGGGTGATGATGTGGTCTATCGACGATTTCAAAAATGTTGTTTTAATTGGTGCACAAGGTAGCAAATAATGCAGGATTGGGTATTAATTAACTCCTTAAATTATCAAAATCCGATCGTATCTAACGCTGAAAACGTCCCATTGTGCCACTCTTTCAGTGGGTGGATCAGGGGTCGGGATTGTGCTATGAAATTTTTCGTTGATATCCTCTTGAAAAAACTATGACGACTATCGATATTACCGTACAATGAAGATGTGGCAATGCTGAATCAGAGGTGTGACTTGGACCTAGGGAACCAAGAATTACTTAGGATAGAACTAGACCGTACGACCCTCTTACCTGATAAAGACACATGGAATTCAAGACCAGTGACTTAATTCATTCGTATTAATCAAAGTCAGGAATTTCCTTAAGCTATTCGTTATAAAACCAAATCCTAGCTTGTCGATGCCGAAAAGTGTTAAGGATCGATGATAAACCTACAACAAGTTCTCTCGGATCGACTCCCTCGAAAAATCACCGATGCTAAAAATGCATCGGGGATCGATGATCGAGGATAACTTTATCGTGGTCAAAATGTTGGTTGTGATCGGTCTATATTTTCTCTGATCCCGATAAAGTGCATCGAGCATCGGCTATTGACTTTTTTTTTCCCTTTGTTAGAGTCTATCCTCCTCGTATTTTACCGATGCCGAAGGGGATTGGCTATCTCTCGAGCCTTTATGCGAAAAACTTACGCAAACAAAAACTGCCTTCTATCAATGCTGATAAATATTGACGCTCAACAAATGTTGTTTTCCAAGTGGTTCCTTTACTTACTTGAATTCTTTCCGACGCCAAACCTGAGCGTGTTAGGTGTGGTGTTTGGCTGTCGATTCTTAATTTAGGTGTTAAGGCCTTTTAGTACTGGGGTTTCAAAACTTCAAACAAACTCGAATAGGTGATGAGAATCATGATAATAAACAAAGAAAAAACATTTCCCAAAATGAAATCGATTCAGACAGTGAAGAAAACAAGTTGTACCCAAAAAGTGAAAAAATTTGATAAGGATTTTTTAGGGTGTGTTGAGTGCTCAACAAGTTGCAAGCATCCTGGTGAAAATTCAAAATTACCAGCATCAACCTCATATCCATCAGGTACTCCATGAGCGTTTTTGCTTGTTTGGAGTTTAGGAAGGGTTTGGATACTTTATTTTACTTTGGTGCTACGAACTGGATTAGGTACTTCAAATTTAGATAGGCGCTACAAAATGCGCTACAGAATGTGCTACGGAAACTCTGTTCAAAGATTGTTGAACTGGTATTTTTGACCAACTTATTTCCTGGAGAATTTTCGGGTGAACCAGGATGAATTTTAAAACTCCAAGGGAGGTTATTGTCAAGAACAAATGCATGAAAATTAACCTCTTTTATTTTTCACATAGGTGTCACAGATTGGGATATTCGAAAGAATCTTTGAGCCCTATGTTTTCAGTTTTCATGATTTCCTGTTTGAGACATGTTTTTGCGACACATATTCCGACCAGCTCCAGATGAATTTCAAAAACATGAGAGAGGTTTTTCTTTAGAATGAGTTCATCTAAAATAAACGTTCTCATATTTTACACAGATATTATAGTTTGATAATTACAAGTGTCACTTTGAAGGCTACTTTTCAAAATTTTGCCTCCTGAAAAGCAGGAAATTAGTTAAAACACGTCATTTTCTGTTTGTAGTTGTTTCTATTTTGGGAAAGGGTTTGGAGTTCGAATGGGTGAGATGGAAAGAACCTATAGGGATATATATTCATTTTACAATAGGAGAGGGAGGTTGGATTCATGATCTAAAAGAGGAGAGAGCTAGAGGAGTAACTGAGTTGCTCATTTGTAAGACCGAGGGCATGTGTTGTAGGAATTTCTTCCATTAGAGATTCATGAGAGTTGTTTATCAGACTTTGTGTTCTTTATTATCATTTTATCTTGTCATATTTCTTGAATGGAATTGCGGGCATTGAAGATCAATGGTTGTTCATGAGGCAGGAGATTCATGAGATGCAAATGATTTGTAGTAATTGCCTCCTTTCATGATCTCTATTCTGGTAATCTTTTAAGTCATTTTTGCAGAGAGGATCTTTGCTTGATGATATTCTTATTTTTGTTATCTTTCTTATACCTCCATCCATCAATTATATCCCTTTTGGTCTAGTATGAGCTTGAGTGCTTTTGATCTATAGGATGTGTTGACTACATGCCCAATGGAATGCTTCTACTGACAGTTTGCTTCCCTCTCCCTTTCTTTCTCTTCCTTGTTGATCCACCCTTTTAAAATTGATTTAATTTTTTAGGTTCGAATGGTTGATCTAAAATACCTTTTTAGTGATGTTAATGAAACAAATCCTAATCTAGTTTTGATGTATCATATCTGATGAAATCTTGTTTAATGGAAGTTAGCTTTCTTTTTTCCATATTAAACTCTCTCACTCTGAAATTTTACTATCATTGAAGGATTCAAATGATGTGTTGTAGTTGTATGACAATGGATGTTTGATTGTTATACTGTTATATATTTCTCAAAGTTTTGTTTTCTTGGATTTAATAAGTTCTTGTATCTGAAGCATTTCTCTTCTTTGTCTACTGGAATAGCCTGAAGCTAGTGGTAGATTCACTTCATTTTCTTACTAAGTATTCCTCCTATCCACACTAATCCTAAAAAACCTAACCTAAGTTAAAACAAGACCTCTTTTGTTCATGCACTTAATCCAAAATTTCTTGTGTTTTGACATTGTTGAACTAAGTTTTATCCATTTGACACCACATTTTAATACTTATCTCATAAAAATTTTAATGGGTACTAGGCTTATCCTCTAGCAGTATAAAGGTGACTCTCAGTGATAACATTTTTGGTGCCATTGTCGGGGACAGATTTGAACAGATTTAAAATATCCCTGGGAAGAACAACATTGCACAACTCCAACTTTATATGGTGATTGAAGTTGGAGACCTTCAAGACTGCACATTCACCACGACGACTCCATTTTTCAGAATATGCTGGTGACTCCATTGGAATGAGAAAAATTAAATGGCTATGGAGGATATTCTGGACAAGAGGTTTCCCCCACTCAATTTCTCAACCATATCTAGTTATCCACATCATGTGCCTAAAATTGATGAATGGAAAGATCTGCTACCAAGATTTTATGAAGGTGAGAATGACAACCTTGTTGAGCATGTTCTAGAATTTCATGCTTTGATGCAACAACTTGAAATCCAACATGAAGACATACGTATGAAGTGTCTTATGTAATCTCTTCAAGGATATGTTCATATTTGGTATCGGTCTCTTGAACCTTCTATCATTTCTTCACTCAAAGAGTTTCACGCTGCTTTCAATATTCATTGTCAAAAGTTTTATTCCTTTAAGTTAATTTGTCATAGTTGTTGTGAGGAGTATAAAGACTGTGTTCATGATATAATTGATTCTTATGAAGGCTTTGAGAATGAATAATATTCCTTGGATGAGGAATCAACTCTTTCTCTTCCCTATTCATCTACACCAAATGAAAATTTTGTTTGTTGTTTTAACAAGTAAAATGCAGAAATTGAGTCTGTTCTGGAAACTGATACTCTTTATAACCCTATATATAAAAGACCTAGATATGATCATCCTATCTTTGACTCATATGGTGATGATAATATATTTATTCCTGGATTGAATCTTGAAAGGAAACCTGTTTTTAACAATGAAGAACAATTTTCTCATGTTGGGAAAAAAATATATCTTGATATGTCATTCGAGACTCCTCCTTTATTTGATCATTATGGAGACAATGATGAAGATGCTGAGGTGTTTTTTGTCCTGGAAGAAAAAATCATTAGCAACCAAACTTCTGATGAAAATGGAAACTTTCACCAATAGAAGCATGTTAAAGAGAAACATCCATTCATTGATATACATGAGGAGATTTATTGCAATCAACTAGAAGATGTTTTCAGAGAAGATAAAAGGAAAGTGGATCAATAGTCTACATTAGCTATTCATTCACCTATGTTTGTAACACACATTCAATCATATGTGAGAAATTGTAAAGTAGAGAAGGTTTTCTTTTATCAACCCAATAAGTTTTATCACCTATTTTATGACCCTGTAGGGGAGTACATGGAGTTGCATTTCCTCAATGTATTGAAGCCTTCAAGCTTTGTCATACCTTAAACATTGGGAGGTAATCTGAAGAATGTAATTAATTTGTTGTCACAGTTTTATTATCTCTTTCTGATTAGTGGCAGAGTAAGAAAGTTTTCAGTTAGGAAATTACTTGAGTGGCTTTCGTGGAAGTTTGTTTTCACCTATCCTATCGTAAAAAATCAGTTAGTTTATAAGTATACATAAATAAACTCCATATGGAGCATGTGTGTTTATTTTCTCTTAGTAAGTATCGTAGTGTACATGTCATCTTGTTTTCTTCAGTAAAATGTATTTGATCTTGACTCCAACACCCAACAGCTAAGGCACTGGAGCTACAACATTTCTTAGAGCCTCATAGGGAGATCTCCATTCCCTATGGATCTAGATGTTAACACATAAAATTGATCATTTAAAGGAGGATTTATGGTTTTCAAAGTCTACATTTAGCCATATCTCCCATTATTATGTCATACCATCAACCAATATACTCCTCAGAGTATGCAAGCTATAGTTGAGTTGGCGCTGCAAACTGGCACTGCGAACTAGTTAAGGAAGAGGGTTGTTGGTTGGATAGGTTGCAAGCATCCTAGTGCAAGTTCAAAATTACCAGCATCAACCTCATAGCCATCGGGTACTCCATGAGAGTTGTTGGCTTTTTTAGAGGTCAGGAAGGGTTTGTCTACTTTACTTTACTTTGGTGCTACGAACTGGCTCAGGTGATGCGAATTTAGACAAGCACTATGAAATGCGCTACAGAATGTGCTGCGAAAACTCTATTCTAAGACTACTGAACTGGTATTTTTGACCAGCTGACTTCCAGGAGCATTTCCAAGTGAAAAAGGATGAATTTTCAAAATCCAAGGAGGTTATTGTCTAGCATGGACCCATGAACATCAAAGTCTTTCATTTTTCACACAAGTGTCACAGATTGGAAGATTCAAAAGAATATTTGAGCCCTATATTTTCAGTTTTCATGATTTCCTGTTTGAGACACATATCCCAACCAGATCGAGATGAATTTCAAAAAACCAAGAGGCATTTTTCTTTAGAAAAATCTCATCTAAAAAAACGTTCTTAGATTTTACATAGTTGTTATAGTTTGATAATTACAAGTGTCACTTTGAAGACTGTTTTTAGAATTTCGCCTCTTGAAAAGCAAGAAATTAGTTAAAATGTGTCATTTTCTGTTTGTAGTTGTTTGTATTTTGGGAAAGGGGTTGGAGTTTGAATGGGTGAGATAGAAATGACATATAGGGATATATATTCATTGTACAAGAGGAGAGGGAGGTTGGATTCATGATCCAAGAGAGGAGAGAGCTAGAGGAGCAATTGAGTTGCTCATTTGTAATCCTAAGGGCATGTGTTGTAGGCATTTTTGCTATTAGAGATTCATGAGAGTTGTTTATCAGACTTTGTGTTCTTTATTATCATTTTATATTGTCATCTTGATTGAATGGAATTGAAGATCAATGGTTTTTCATGAGGTAGGAGATTCATGAGCTGCAAATGATTTGTAGTAATTGCCTTCTTTCATGATCTCTGTTCTAGTAATAGTTTAAGTCATTTTTGCAGAGAGGATATTTTCTTGATGATATTCTTATTTGTTTTTTTTTATCTTTCTTATACCTCCATCCATCAATTATATCCCTTTTGGTATGGTATGAGCTTGAGTGCCTTTGATCTGTAGGATGTGTTGAGTCCATGCCCAATGGAATGCTTCTGCCGACAACTTGCTTCCCTTTCCCTTTCTTTCTCTTCCTTATTGATCCACCCTTTTAAAATTGATTTAATTTTTCAGGTTTGAATGGTTGATGTAAAATACCTTTTTAGTGATGTTAATGAAACAGAGCCTACTCTAGTTTTGATGTATTAGATCTGATGAAATCTTGTTTAATGGAAGTAAGATTTCTTTTTTCCATCTTAATCTCTCTCTCTGAAATTTTACTGTCATTGAAGGATTCAAATGATGTTTTGTAGCTGTATGACAATGGATGTTTAATTTTTATACTGTTATAGATTTCTCAAAGTTTTGTTTGCTTGGATTTAAGAAGTTATTTTATCTGAAGCATTTCTCTTCTTTGTCTACTGGCATAGCCTGAAGCTAGTGGTAGATTCACTTCATTTTATTACTAAGTCTTCCTCCTATCCACAATAATCCTCAAAACCATGAACTAATTTAAAACAAGACCTCTTTTGCTGATGCAATTCATCAATAATTTCCCATTTTTTGACATTGTTGAACTAATTTTTATCCATTTGACACCACATTTTAAGACTTATCTCATAAAAATTTTAATGGGTACTGGTCTTAACCTCTATCAGTCCGAGGGTGAATCTTAGTGATAACATTTCCAATCAACAACATGTTGTCTACATACAATTCTACATATATGAAACACCTGCCTTCTGATTTGGAATATATGCAGTGATCAACCTTGTTTCTCACAAACCCCAAAATAAGGATGTATGTGTCGAACTTTTGGTACCACATCCTTGGTGATTTATTTAGACCATAAAGGGATATTTTTAGTTTTCACACCAAATATTTATTTCCCTTTACCACAGATCCTTTAGGATGTTTCATGTATATTTCCTCTTCCAAATCCCCATGTAGGAACACTGTCTTCACATCCATCTATTCTATTTCTAGATCAAATGTCACAACTAGATACATTAGTACTCTAATGGAAGTTAATTTTTCTAAAGGGGACAAAATCTCACCGAAGTGTACTCCTTCGACTTGGGAATATCATTTCGCTACCAATCGAGCTTTAAATTTCTCGATTTGACCTACTACATTCATATTCTTCTTGAGTACCCATTTGTTATCGACATGCTTTCTTCCACTAGGTAATTTTACTAAGTCCCATATCTCATTATTGTGTAAGGAATCCATATATTCAACCATGGAGTCTTTCCAGAGTGTTCCCTTTGCTGATTCGACTGCCTTCTCGACTGACTTGGGCTCATTTTCGGTGGAAGTTAACAAAAGTGAAGAATGTAAGTTGGGTGGAATTTACCTTTCGACTGATTTTCTTAGTCTTTCTAACCTCCTTACAACTGGGGTTGGTTGTTCCACCTCTCCTAATTAAATCGACTCATATGATTCATCTTCTTCGTTCCTCAGTTCAAACCACACCATCTATGGATTATTCTCGGTCTAAACAATTTCTTCAGGATCATACTTACTTTCAATTTATCTAAAGACCACATCTCAACTGTACACTGTTTTCATTGATGCAAGATCCTAGAGTTTTTATCCTTTCATTCCTTCTTTGTATCCACTAAAATTACACTTGACTTCCTTCTTGTCCATCTTGGTTCTCTTTTCCTTGGGAACATGCACAAATGCATCACAACCAAATAGTTTGAGATGTGAAACCGAAGGCTTCTTACTCGACCATACCTCATGTGGAGTCGTGTCGACTAACGTTGATGAAGGAGACATATTCAATAGGTATTTTTTAGTGTCGAATTCCTCCACCCATAATTTGTGTGAGAGCCCAACAACAATAAGCATGCTCCTTTCCTTGTCCATTAATGTTATGTTAATTCTCTCAACAACTCCATTTTACTATGGGGTAAAGGGTGTGGTATTTTGGTGTGCTATGCCATAGTGTTTTTAGAAATTGTAACACCTCAAGTTTTGAACCCCCATTTTTAAATAATGTATTGTTACAATGCTGAGAGGCCAGGGTTCCCAAACAATTATTAAAAGGCCATTGTTCCCAAGACATGTAATGTTTTTTTATCATTATTAATAATAAATACATGGTTGGCCGCTAGATGGACAAGGACTAGAGTTATAGGGGGCTATGATTCCACAAGAGAGGGGGCTTGAGGGGATACATGTTTATTCCTATGTTAATTACACTTTTTTCCTAAGGGAGGGGATCCATTATGTGAGCTTCTTGGGGAAGGCCAGGAGGTTCTTGATTCCCCATGAAAATACTTAAACCCATCCCTGGACTGATTGTGGAGTTGGTCGTTGGCTCGCCCGCTCCTTCACTTATGCATTCATACCATTCATTTCCCTCACACACTTCCATGCACTCACTTACCCATCCATTGATCCATCCTCAACTGCGTATTGGCTTGGAAAAAGGGAAAGGAACTACTAAGAATTATCCACAGGATAGTTGGTTGTAATGGTTGCTGGTGCAATCCATCCATGACCTAGGGCTTACATGTATGAGATGTGTTGTCATGTGCCCTATTTTTCTCACAACTGTGAGTCCTGAGAGTTCCAACATTGAGATTCTGGACCAGTTATGTTGGAGGCCCTGGAAAAAGGAGAACGACTGCCTGAGGGACTGCGTGACAAAGAAGGGTGGAGGTCCATTCTCTTGGGCTGTACAAGATGGGTAGAAGAGAGATGGGTACTTGGATTGTTGTGGGTGATGGGAAACCTGTGAGAGATTGAGAGATGACTAGTTTGGGAACCCAAGTACACTCTAGAATCGTACTTGTGGATTCATAGCCCTGGCTTGGGGGTGACAGTACTGTTGAGATTTGGAGAAGTGGTGTCTATGGTTGGGTGGAACGTCCTTGGTCTGTAGCTAGTTAGTGTCGCCTTTTTATAAAGATAAGTTCTCTATGTTGTGATATTATTATCTGTGTATGAATGTATTCCACTGTGTATTATAATTATCGTTTAACTAAATATTAGATTATGCATTCTTGTTGATATTGTTTTGCATGTCATTAAAGTCCTTTCTTTTATGCATCCTTTAATTTTAAAAATGTATCAGTAAAAGAAAGAAGTCCAAGGGCAGGCTTGAAGGTAGCGTACCCCAGCTTGTGGGTGGCTGGGTATTTTACAGTTTGGTATTAGATCCAGGTTGAAACACTGGGCCGGTATGGGCCGGGTCTATTGGTCAGAGTATCATGGTTATAGATCGAAATCTGACCAAAGAATAAGAATGTGATCGACACAAAATGGGTTTTCAGGAATAAATTGAATGAAGATGGACATGTTACAAGGAACAAAGCTAGATTGGTATGTAAAGGATATGCACATATTGAAGGAATCGACTTTGAAGCGACATATGCCCCAATTGCCAGAATGGAAGCAATCCGTTTTCTTTTAGCTTATGCATGCTCCAAAAATGTTAAAGTATATCAGATGGACGTAAAATCAACTTTTCTAAATGGGGAACTTGAAGAAGAAGT
>JZKD02S1668967.1:379217-394594 GCA_000966675.3 Picea glauca | reverse complement strand
GTTTATTTATTACTGCTCATTATTGGATAATAATTCTACATTGATATAACATTTGAAGAAAAAGGATTATAATTACGTTATTACTTATTCACCCCCCCTCTCAGTAATCCAACAAGATCATGGACACCACTCACCTCCTTACTCAGAAAAAAAGTTTTATGCATCGGACGATCCCGTAAGCAGTCTAGAGGTGTCTCCTGTCATACACCAAAGAAGGAAACATGAGGTAGATAGTTTGCAAGGAGAGATGAGGAAGCTCAAGCCACCTTCCTTTGAGGGTGAAAGAGAACGGAAATATGATTCCAAAGCATGGTTTCTTGGGATCAGGAGTTATTTTGAGTTGCATAACTATTCATCCAACCTGGAAGCTAGTATTGCCACCTACCATTTACATGGGAAAGTTGCAATGTGGTGGGACCAACTGAAGCAAGTGGAGCATGTTAATGAAAGTAAGATCACTTGGAAGCAGTTCAAGAAATAATTCCAGAAGGAGTACCTCTCAGAGCATTTCTATGACAAGAAAATGCAGGAGTTCTTTAAACTTTGGTTGGGAAGCATGACTATGGAAGAATACGAGAATAAGTTCTTGGGATTGTTAAAGTATGTCAGGTTCATTGGTGATGAGAAAGTGAAAATACAAATATTTCTAAGTGGACTACCAGTCTTTTATAAGGAAAAGATAAAGTATGATGAACCAAAGACCTTGATTGAAGCCATCAGGAAGGCTAAATACTTGTATGAGCAAGGCTAGGGAAGAGAATCTCTGCAGAAATCTTGAAAGGACAAGAAAAATGCGAAGTACGATCGGAGGAGGAAATGATTCAAACCTTCCTTCAATAGGAATGAGCCTAATAGAAATCATCAAGATCAATATGCTAAGGGATATTTCAGCCTTATAGCTGAAAATATGTTTTAGGAAAGGATGTAAACTATATGCAGCTCATGTGGAAGAGTCAAATAATACAAAGGGTCCAAGACTTGAATATTTCTCGGTGCTATGAGAATTTGAAGATGTATTCCAAGAAATACCTGGATTGACACCAAGAAGGGAGATAGATTTCTTAATTGATTTAGTACTAGGAGCTTCCCTGGTGTCAAAAAAAACTTACAGAATGAGCACACTAGAGTTAATAGAATCACAAATGCAGTTGGAGGAATTGTTGAAGAAAGGGTACATACGTCCAAGTGTTTCCCCTTGGGGAGCACCAATACTTTTCGCCAAAAATAAAGATGGAACCTTGAGGCTGTGTATTGACTTCAAACATCTGAACAAGTACACTATAAAGAACAAGTATCCTCTACCCCAAATTGATGACCTCTTTGATTAGCTAAGAGGAGCAAAGATATTTTCAAAAATCGACCCGAGGGCAGGATACCATCAAGTAAGAATCAAGGAAGAAGACATTCATAAGACAACTTTTAGGACCAGGCATGGGAATTATGAATTTGTAGTGGTGCCATTTGGAATGACCAATGCACCTGCTTTCTTTATGTTCTTAATGAATGACATATTTAGAAATTATTTGGATAAGTTTGTCATAGTATTCTTGGATGACATACTTATCTATTCAAAGTCTGAAGAGGAGAATGAACATCACTTAAGACTGGTGTTGCAAGTACCGAGAGAACATCAGTTGTATGCCAAGTTGAGTAAGTGTTATTTTTATCAAAAGCAGATCCATTACTTGGGACACATTATTTCAGAGAAGGGCATAGTAGTAGATCCAGAGAAGATCGAAGCCATTAGAGGATGGGAAACACCCTGAAATGTCTCAGACGTCAGATATTTTATGGGATTAGCTGGCTACTACAAAAGGTTCATAGTAGGGTTCTCTAAGATTGATCATCCCATCACTTATTTTCAAAATAAGGGAACTAAATTTGAATGGACACTCAATTGTGAAAATTATTTTAATATGTTGAAGGAATTACTTACTAGTGCACCTGTGTTAAAGATTGCTGACCCAAATGAAAGTTTTTTGGTATGAAATGATGCATGTACGGAAGGACTTGGAGGATTCCTCATGAAAAATGGAAATTTCATTAGATATGAGTCCAGAAGCTTAACGAACATGAGAGGAACTATGCCATGCATGACTTGGAACTTGCTACCATTTTTCATGCCTTGAGGATGTGGAGTAATTATCTCATGGGGAATAAATTTGAATTAAGGACAGACCACATTGGCCTGAAGTATCTTTTTAAACAACCAACATTGAATGTCAGGCAAACAAGATGGTTGGAATTTTTTAAGTGAATATGACTTTGATATCAATCATATCAAGGGAAAGGAAAATAAATTTGTTGATGCACTTAGTAGAAGAGTGAATATCATGCATGATACTATTGTCAGTATGCATCAGTCAGACTTGAAGAGAAGAATTTTAGATGGTCTTGTTATAGACCGGCATTACCTACAGGTAAAGGAAAACTTACAACAAGGAGATGTAAAAAAAAAATTAAAGGAGTATGAGATAAAGGAAGACAAATTACTCATGCATAAAAACATAATCTATGTTCCTAGTTCTGGAGAACTGAGGAATTTTGTACTGAAGGAAATGCATGATGTTCCTTATGCTGGACATCCCGGTTACGAGAAAACAATTACAGCAGTAAGAAGCTAGTTCTTTTGGCCAGGAATGAAGAAGGATGTTGTTGATTACATCGCTCGATGTATGGAATGTCAGAAGGTGAAGGTTGAGCATAGGCACCCGAAGGGTTGGCTGCAGCCATTGCTAATACCAGAGAGGAAATGGGAAGTGATCACCATGGATTTCATCACATGATTACCCATAACGAATAAGAAACATGATTTAATCATGGTGGTGGTTGATAAATTAACAAAGGCTGCTCATTTTGTGCATGTGAATACAACGCATACATCGGCTAATATTGCAGAAATTTTCATGAAGGAAATTACTAGGTTGCATAGGATACCTAGGACAATCGTCTTGGACATAGATACAAAGTTTACATCCAATTTTTTAAGCGGATTTTTTAAAGGATTTTTCACAAATCTAAACTTTAGCACAACATATCAATCCCCAGATAGATGGGCAAACAAAGAGAGTCAATCGAATAATTGAAGATATGTTGAGAATGTATGTGATAGATAAGCCATCTAAGTGGGAAGATTACTTACACTTGGTTGAGTTTGCATATAATAATGGGTATCAAGATTCATTAAGAATAATCCCATTTGAAGCCTTATATGGTAGGAAATGTGATACTCCAGTAAGCTAGGACAACCCAATAGATAGAGTGGTACTTGGGCCGGAGTTGCTCAAGGACATGGAAGACCAGGTGGTCAAGATCAAGAAGAATTTAAAAGCAACTCATGATAGATAGAAATTTTATGCAGACAAGAACAAGACAACTAGAGAATTTAAAGTAGGGGAGCATGTACTTTTGAAAGTGAAGCCCAAGAAAAGCTCTTTGAAATTGGGTAGTTGTACAAAGCTGGCAACCAGATTCTGTTGTCCATTTGAAATATTGGACATAATAGGGCTAGTTGCATACATGCTTGCATTGCTTGCTTCCATGAATGTGCATAATGTATTTCATGTCTCTTTACTAAAGAAATATGTACATGATCCTAACCATGTTATTTATTGGCATATGATTCAAGTAGAGACAGAGGGAGACTTTCAGGTTCAACCACTGTGGGTATTGGACAGAAAGGTCAAAAATCTTTGGAATCAAGTTACAGAGCTGGTAAAAGTTCAGTGGACCTGAGATGGTCCTGAAGATACTACCTAGGAGCATAAAGATTCCATGTGGGCAGAGTACCCGCAACGTTTTGAATAAATTTGAGATTTTGATCTCTATTTTGTATATGCACTAATGACAGTGCCAAAATAAGAGGGAGGGGATGTAACACCCCAGGTTTTGAACCCCCATTTTTAAATAATGTATTGTTACAATGTTGAGAGGCCAGGTTTCCCAAACAATTATTAAAAGGCTAGTGTGCCCAAGACATGTAATGTTTTTTTATCATTATTAATAATAAATACATGGTTGGTTGCTAGACGGACAAGGAATAGAGTTATAGGGGGATATGATTCCACAAGAGATGGGCTTGAGGGGATAAATGTTTATTCCTATGTTAATTACCCTTTTTGCCTAAGGGAGGGGATTAATTACGTGAGCTTCTTGGGGAAGGCCAGGAGGTTCTTGATTCCCCATGAAAATACTTAAACCCATCCCTGGTCTGATTGTGGGGTTGGTCATTGGCTCGTCCCCTCCTTCACTTCTACATTCATACCATTCATTTCCCTCATGAACTTCCATGCACTCACTTACCCATCCATTGATCCATCCGCACCTGCATATTGGCTTGGAAAAAGGGAAAGGAACTGTTGGGAATTATCCACGGGATAGTTGGTTGTAATGGTCGCTGGTGCAATCCAGCCATGACCTGGGGCCTGCATGTCTGAGATGCATTGGCATGTGCCCTATTTATCTCACAACTGTGAGTCTTGAGAGTTCCAGCATTGAGATTCTGGAACAGCTGTGCTGGAGGCCCTGGAAAAAGGAGAAGGACTGTCTGAGGGATTGCGTGGCAGAGAAGGGTGGAGGTCCATTCTCTTGGGCGGTACAGGCTGGGTAGAAGAGAGTTGGGTACTTGGATTGTTGTGGGTGCTGGGAAACCTATGAGAGCTTGAGATATAACTGGTTTGGGAACCCAAGTACAATCTGGAATCATCCTTGTGGATTCATAGCCCTGGCTCAGCGGTGACACTGCTATTGAGATTTGGAGCAGTGGTGTCTACGGTTGGGTGGAACGTCCTTGGTCTGCAGCCAGTTGGTGTCGTCTTTTTATAAAGATAAGTGCTCTCTATTGTGATATTATTATATGTGTATGAATGTATTCCACTGTGTATTATAATTATCATTTAACTAAATCTTATATTATGCATGCTTGTTGATACTGTTGTGCATGTCGTTAAAGTCATTTCTTTTATGCATCCTTAAATTTTAAAAAGGTGTCGGTAAAATAAAGAAGTCCAAGGGCAGGCTTGAAGTTAGTGTATCCCAACCTCTAGGTGGCAGGGTATGTTACAGAAATGATCAAATTATTTTCCACATAATTCACCACCATTGTTAATTCTCAACACCTTAATCTTATTATCTGTTTGGTTTTCTACAAGAGATTTAAAATATTTGAATTTCTCAAAAACCTCTGATTTATTCCTCAGAAAATACATCCATGTCTTCTTGGAAAAAACATCTATGAAGGATACATAATACACGGATCCACCAAGTGAAGGCACTGAAATAGGGACAAACACATCACTATGAACCAACTCTAGAATCCTATTTTCCCTTGTCTCTCCAGATGGGAACCTCACCCGACTTTTTTTTCCATATATAAAATTTTCAAAAAAGTAGACTTCTAAATTACATTTAGGAAAATATTCAACCATACCTTTGTTATGCATAGCTCGAAGTCCTTTTTCTCCTATGTGTCCCATCCTCTCATGTCATAGCATGGTCAAGTAAAATTTGTGATGACTTTTGAGTCAATTTGAATAAACTTAGTCCGAGTCGAGTCAAGTCGAGTCAAAGTCAGGTCAACTTTAGGAACAACGATACTATGGCATCCAGTTGAGTCAACACTCCCTAGTAACTTGTATAGGGTTCCAATATGAACTCCTTTCATTAAGACCATCACACCTCTAACCATATTGCACGAATCCTTCTGAAATAAAGTGTGCACCCCTGCATCACTCATTTTGCTGACATATATTAGGTTTATTTCCAACCCTGGAATGTGTAGGAAATCTAAAATGGTTATACTCCCATCCTGTAGTATCATTCAAACTCTTCCTCGTCTGAGAATTTTGGTTGTCGAGTCGTCCCCCAAGAACACATCTCCTCCTTCATATTGTTCATATTCACATAACCATTCTTTATGTGGTTTCATATGATAGGATTCTCTTGAGTTGATCAACCAAACATCTTGATCCAAGTGTGTATTGGTCGATGCAAGGTATACATCACCTCCCTTATCAGGAGTAATTTTTCTCTCAGTCGATTACTTCTCATCAGATCCTGTACTGACTTCCATTTCCTTCAACTTGCAATCCCTTTTGTAATTCAAACCTTTACCGCATTTCCAACATCTTCTTGTTGAATTAACATGGGATTTATATCTACCCTTCGACTTATACTTTCTACTGGAGAATTTTCCTTTATCACTGTCAACTGATTGACCTCTTGTTGGATTACTAAGAGAGGGGGGATGAATCAGTAATACAGAAATTAAATCATTTTCAACCACAAAATATAAGTGTTATATCAATGTAGCATTATCATCCAATAGTTTCGGATTAAATAAACAATGAACAAATGAGCAATCATACACATACACAATACACTAGTGTTTTACGTCGAAACCCAAAGCAGGAGAAAACCACAAAATGATTTTTCTTATATGTCATTAAGATTTACATTCATTAGAAGCACCAACTACCTTTTTTTTCTAGCTACAATTGGAAGGAGGCTCCAACACCCTAGTTTCTCAGGCTACAACCTGAGGGAAGATCCAACTCCCTAATTCTCTGGCTATAACCAAAAGGAGGATACAACCCCCTATGTTCTCCGACTACAACCAGAAGGTGGGTACAACCACCTATACTTTCCCCATCCAACTGCCCTGAAATATAAATTCCAAATGTAGGCAACCTGTCACTGCCACTGTCAAAATGTCACTGTCAACCTATACCAATAACCTGTAACAACCTGCACCAAATAACCTATACTAATAACTCGAACCAATATGTACCATGCATCAACCTTGACTCATCAATATGTACAACCATCATCAAATATGCACCTCATGTATGTGCCAACTCATCAACTATACACCTCATGTATGTGCCAACTCATCAACTACTTGTCTCAACCATGTACCCAACATGTACCTCAGCCATATACCAAAGATATACACCAATATAACCATCAAAAGTTATATAACAATTCATCACTCTATCCATAAACCAAATACCATAAAACCTTACATCAAACCATGTGCCACAACCTCATTGTTATGTAGCCTCAAGCTAAACCAACAACTTCAGCAACACATCACAACCAAAATACCAATACCCATATGCCAAATACCAACAAAAAAATACCAACTGTATCCCTCAACAAATCTGATATATGCAACAATATTGAACATCCAATACCATCTCAAGAGATAAACCCTAGCTCACAAAACATACCTCAAACAAGATGTGCCATATCTCTCATAAATAGACCCCAACCATGTTGTTGCTGTGATTTTTCTGCCGCACGTTTTCTGTCGTGATTTTTCTGCCGCATTTTTTCTGTCGTGGTTTTTCTGCCGCACTTTTTCTGCCGCGATTTTTCTGTCGCACTTTTTATGACGCGATTTTTTTGCCACACTTTTTTTTCCACACTTTTTTTGCCCCATTTTTCCTGCCACACTTTTCCTGCTGCACTTTTCTCTATCAATATATACTTGCCCAAATAACCTTTCACAAAATAGATATTCAATGATGTTCAATAGGTTCAAGTGTGATTAAAAGAGAGAGCCTTACCTCTTATTTATACTTTCATGTAGCATCCCACTTTCCTTATTTTAGGGAGTTCTCCATTAACTTTATTATTTAAATAATTTATTTTGCAAACACTTGGACTACTTTGACCTTTTGGGGATCCTAGATGACTCATGAGGGTTCTACAACTTCACATGGCTATAACTCTCTAACTGTGAGGAGTTATGTGACACTCCAAATACCACCGGAAATGGCATGACCTGTACTATCCATTGTTGGCCCTTGACCAAGTTTTGAGGGATCTGGTCAATTTTGACCTATTTTTGGACTTCGACAGCCTGTCGAAGGAGGAGCGCAAGACAAAGAAGAGATCATGGATCTCGATCCATTTTTTGGGTTTTTAGGATTATGTAATGGGCATGGGATGTTGGCCCATGGGTTTACCCATGTTTAGGCCTATTTTGTAATGTATAAATAGATGTCTAGGCTATGTAGGAAAGGAGGAGGAGAAAGGGATCTATGTGATGTAAGGTTGATAAGTTAAGTGCTAAGTGAAATTATGGCTTGTAGATGCTCTGTTCATACTGGGAGAGACTTACAGAGCTAGGTGCAAGGTATTGTAACATGTTGTGAAGTGATTTGTGCTATAATGCAAGGAAGGAGGATCTAGCGAGGTGCACAAATTTCCTGTCTTAGGCGAAATAGGGTTTTTGAGGCTCTATGCTTGTAATCGATTGACAGAAGACAATAAAGAAGAAGATTTGGTGGGCATAGCCCTAGGGTGGGGGTGAACCACATAAACACTGTGTTGTTCCACTTTTTTCTTGTTCTGATGTGTTCATAACTTCTCTTGCTAAGTGATTTGATAGAGATAGATAAATTTGTTGATGCTTTGTGCTAATGATGTGTAAGAATGTTAGATCTGACCTATATGAAGGTGCTTAGTGCTTGATCTACTAGATATAACCTACCTTTTTATGATAAAGTTCTTAAATACATTAGATCTGAGTGAATGATGTGATTCTCTATTCTATCTGTGCAGTAGTTATTGGTTGAATATTGATGAACTGTTGATGCTAAAGTACTATGTTAAGTATTATAATCATAGATTTGTGTCCCAACTAAGGTTGCAGACACTTGAATCCTGCAACCACCCCTGCCTCTACCTTGGGTGAGACTTCATCTGCTTCGCAAGTGTTGCTGAAAGGGTCGGTAGTTAGGGTTTTTATGGTGCACTTTTGTAGCGTTGAACCCTAGGTCTGCCCCTGTGCCAACAAAATGGTTCAATTGTCGGGACCTGAAACTGTGATTGTTGGGAATTGAAGTAAAGAAACGAGAATTTATGTTTGTAGATATACTGTTGAAGTGCACAGTATCGGACATGACACTGTGATTGTTGGGAACTGAGAAAGAAGAATATTTGTGCAAAAATTCGACCTGAGATTGTGAAAGCTCTATGCGTAGATCTGTTGTCCTAGTAAGCAATGTTCGACTTGACCTAAGGAGATTTGTACCAAGAAAAGAGGTCAGATCTCAAGAAAAGAGGTAATATATGTAAGCTTTGTGCTCTGATACAGGTAAGAATAGTGAAAATTTATAGATCTGAAGGCTTTGTCCTTTGTATAAGTAAGATTAGTGGAAATTTTTGTTTCAAAAGTATGAATTTAGGTATGTTTGATAGATTCTATCCTAGCTTGAAAACTAGGGTATTAATAGATGAAAGAATATTTGATATGAGTAGATCTAATATGAATAGTGAAAAATATGTTATACCTATGCATAGAAAGAATGTTTGGACTAACAAATGGATAGAGGATCCTAGAAAGATTTTTTTACAGGTTATCTCCTATGAGCCTAGAGCGCAGTACAGGAAAGGCTAGAGATCACTTAAATGAAAGAGAGAATTAACCCTCTGTTATAGTTGCAGAAGACTGGGACATCGTGCTAAGGAATTCCCTAAGAAAAGACCTAGTTGTCTTTGTTGTAAAGCTATGGACCATGAAGTGTTGGATTTCCCTAGAATGATTGCTAAGCTGGAAGGAATGAATCTGAATAAAGAAAACCCTAAGGTAGATCCTGTTGTAGGTGAATCCCCCTGCGGACAAGTGGATTCCCTCTTGGTCTCTAGATTCCTAAGGCCAAGAAAAAACATGCTTAACATGGACACTGACTTCCTTTTAGATATAATAAATCTAATGAATGAAAGAGAAGGAGAAAGATAAGTACCTTATAAGCGATGTTTGTCCCTGCAAAGTCTAGGCTGAGCTTCGATCTTGAGATCCCTAATAGGTCCTACAAAACAAATAGAGGTACAAAAGAATTCCTACTCTACTAAGATTAGCTCAATCATAGATCCATCTACTGCAGACAAACTCATATAGAACAAGCACAACTTTGAAAGAAACAGGCCAAGAATTGATTATATTAATGAGAACAAGTAAAAGTACTTACAATCCTTTGAATGAAGGTGCAATAGCCTCTTCCAGTTCTCCATGTCCAATCCCTTTGCTCAATCAATCTCCACTGATTTCTTTGATGGAATATCACTCATGAGATCATAAGTTTCACATCTTCAATCTCCATTGTCAATACCACTTATAGGATCATAAGTTTGGTATCAATATCAATTATCCATTGTGTCTTTCACCATGAGAAGGCCTCCTTATCTAACCTTGGAGCAGTCCAACCACTTGAGAGATATTTGGGATGAGTTGAGGATTCCTCTCC
Organism: Picea glauca; assembly: GCA_000966675.3. Lineage (NCBI taxonomy): Eukaryota > Viridiplantae > Streptophyta > Pinopsida > Pinales > Pinaceae > Picea > Picea glauca. The sequence continues at coordinate 384,341 of JZKD02S1668967.1, read as the reverse complement.
TTCAATTGAGGATGTCCCCTAACATCATGCCTTGACCATCTATTCGAATCCAACTACCTTCAAGAATTGAGGGATTCTTCCCTAATTTTCCTCAACAAACCCATAATTTTCTCAAAATAGGGTAGAGCTCCCCCATAATGGTGCACAAGGCGCTCAAGCACTCCCCCAAATAGGCTCAGGGAGCGCCAACACTCCCTGATAGTGCGTAAGGGAGTGCTCCTCTCCAAAATTCATTTTTTGAGTGGTGTTTCCAATGACAAAGGGCTTGTACTTCTTGCCAAGTGATTTTTCTTCTTCCACGCTATCCTTTGAGGTGTCTTAAGTGTCTTCATGATGTCGTTATGGGAACGACATAGGAAATATAGAAGCATACTTTTTTTGACACTTGCAACACTTATAGTCAAGATGCGACACTTGCAGACAAGATGTGACACTTACAACACTCGTAATGACGACACTTGCGACACTATCAGAGTGAGTGATTTTGAGGTGTAGAAAATTGCCCCCCAAAGTACAAAGTTAGAAGACGATGATGACTGAAGTACTTTGTATACTTTTTCGAGCAAGGGTATGGATGTAGAGAAACTGGAAAAAGATGCACACAACCATCAAACAAATATTATGACATGTTTCAAAACCCAAGGCATGCATACCTATGCTTGAGTGATAAAGACTTTTTAGGTATGGTCTCCATAAAATACACTGCGGATCCATAATTATATTGACAAAATGGTATAGCCACTACAGATACAATGTGGATCTATAATTCTATGACTTGAACTGATCATAGCCACGAAGAATACACAGCGGATCTACGAGATGACAAGACATAGCCACGACCAATACAAAAGGGATATATGTAACAGTATATGTGTCATAGTTCAAAATAACTCCTTCGCAACCTGGGCAAAGTATACATAAGAGTGAAGACTCAACACGGGGTCTTCTTACCGATCCTGATGCAGTACGAATCTAACCATGTGAATATATGTCCTGATGTCGAACATGGCAGAAACAGCTTGATTACCGGTCAATGATGTAAACTATTAACAAGCATGAGGGAGATCACCCGTTGATGTCAATGATTCCCAAGGTACTCCAGTACATTCCAATGAATGTGAATGAATGAGATGAAGTCGAACATCCATGGAATCATCTAATCAGAGGTCAATGATGTAAACCCATTTTTGGACACAAGGAGGCCTACCATTGAGGCATGCAGGTCCCAAGGTACTAACTAGTTTCTAAGTCTAGTTCTTAGATAATGTGTTGAAGTCGATAGGAATAGACTCGTCGAAGGAGGGCCTTGATGAATCCCCCATCAACGACATGAAATTGACACAGATATGTAATTGGTAGATCAAATGAACATGGACTGACACGGGTATTGAAACAAGATATTTGTGATGGCTGACAAAATGGTATATTTCTCAAAAATTGCTTGGCTTGCTTCCTTCAATTTTCCCCCATCCAGATAGACAAGTACCTCTCTTTAATTTAACTAGCTTGAGGAGGGTAACACATGCTCGATATGACTCACCTCTGGTAAGTCCCTCTTCCTTCATTTAACAAACTGGAAGAAGTAAGGGTTTGGTCCCGTATGGGCCCTTCAATGTATGATCATTTAACGAGTCCAGAAAAGGTAAACTCGATGGTTTTTCATATTTAGAGAGTCTGAAAACAACTTAAAGATGACTCCAATGTTGTCCTTTTTCATAATATTAGTCTTACGAGGCCGAAAAAGAGATAAATTATCACTCGAAAGACGCTCTTTCAAACCTTTTAACGAGTGGGAAAGGAAGCAAGATCACTCGATAATCTTTTCATGTTTAGAGAGTCTAAAAAGAGATCAAAGACGACTCGAGGGGGTTCCTTTTTCGTATATCCATGCAGGTCCGAAAAAGAGATAAAAGTTTACCTGGATGCATTCTCATGTATTTACGAGCACAAGAAAGAACAAAGACTAAGCGCGGTATGCCCTCAGGTTGAAAGCTAGTGTCTTAACTCCAGAATGATCATCAAAGGCTGGAGACATGCCCTCCAAGCTTCAATTCATTCACCAACTTTGATTTTGTCACCAATTTCTCTACTAGATGGAGAAAGTAGATAAGGGTGGATGAAATGAAGGTTCAAGAGAGGTGACTATTTCATTTTTTAACGAGCTTGACATAGAAAAAGAACTATGCTCAGGGTTCTAGGTTCAATCCCCAGATTGTTGTTTATTTTTTTAATGAGCTTGCTACAGAGAGAAAAACTATGCTCGTGAACTTTGTATCATTTTTTAACGAGCTTGCCACAGAGATAAAAAATATGCTCGTGAACTCTTCTTGATCGTGGCTTCCAAGAGAATAACGCTCTGGAAAGATACCATGTCAAGGGACAAAACTCAGTCATGGCTTCCAAGAGATATTCACTAGAAGGAAGAAAATCACTCTGGAAAGAACACATGTCAAGGGTTGCGACAGGGTTAAAGATATCAGGCTCCAATAGCCCTACCGAAGATATCACCATGTCAACTACTGAATCCAAATCATTGGAAGTTGAATTCATGGGAGACAACGCCACATAATTAACATGTGGTGGGGACGATATTGTCTTCATATAAGAACCATTTAGGGAGGTAATCCAGTCAGTACCAATGAATGAAAGTTGATCAATAGTCACAATTCTTCCATTGTGAGGGAAATATATCACACAAAAAAGAGTGGACACAATAGCTTTCATGGAATAGACATAATCCCACCCAAGGAGTAAAGCTAAATCCAAGGGGTCTCGGACTACCATGACATCAATAAAGACAATTTTCCCTCCCAAAGTTACCGGAAACTGAGGAAGGGTCCCTAAAGGTTGACTAGTTCTTTTGTTAAAAGCTAACAGATTCTATGTAACCGGTGCAAGTTGAGGACAACCCAAAGCGTGCCAAGCAACAGAGGAAAAAATACTAACAAACACACCTTCATTTATCAGCGTTTGAGGAATGTCCTGACCACAAACCTGTACTGTAATATGGAAAGGAATGTGAGAGGGAAGACGAGGTCTAGTTAGCGCACCCTGATAAAAAAGGATGGCCTCATTACTTGGAGGGGGTTTTGTGGGAGAATGAGGAATTCCCACCAGCACGGTAGATTCTGTATCAACAAGAAAAACGTGGGAAGTATCGGGTTTACTCTCTAGAGGGAGAGTAGGATCGACCGATGATGGGATCGAATCGACCGTGCAGAAACTCTTTAGAGGAAGAGTGGGATTGGCTGATGATGTTACTGAATAAATCACTTTGGCACTCTTCGGATGACGGGTGGGACTAACCGAGGAAGGGAATGGATCAGCCACTTTGGCACTCGTCAAAGGAGGAGTGGGATCGATCGATGACAGAACTTGATCGACCACTTGGGTTTCATTCTCCAAGGGGAGAATGGGGTCGACAGGTGGAAACAGATTGACCTCTCTGTTTCCACTCTCTAGTGGGAGAGTGGGGTCAACCGAGGATGAAAACAGATCGACTACTTGGGTTACACTCTTTTGATGAAGAGTAGGGTTGATCAATGACAGAACTGGATCAAGTACTTGGGATTGTGGTTCAATCAAGGATGAAACTAGATTGACCACCTGATCAACCAAACTGATCGGTGATGGAACCGGATTGACCAGTACATCAACTAATGATGGGTTGGGGGAAATCTTACGATAACCTTTTGGAAGTTAAAGTTTTTCCAAAAGAGAAGAAGCCTCATCCATACGAGGACAAAGGTGAGAATAATGATCACCTTTGCATAACATGCAATGGAATTTGACAGTTGTCTTCTTCTTACCAACCTTAACATCACTAGTTTATGGTGTATCATTGGCATGACCAGCAGAGGTTGATGACATGGAGGACCACATTTCTAAGACCTTGGGAATACCAGGGAAATCCCTTAGAAAGTGGTCACCCTTACAAAGAATGCAAGGGAATTTGGGTTTCAAAATCTTTATTTTAATCTTGTTGACCTCATCAGCACCCCCAATACTATTAATAGTAACTGGTTTCTTGGATCCAACATCTGATGTTATTGGGGCCTTGATATTTTTCGGGCTCTTCTTCTTCTTTTCTTTTTGTTTCTTCTTCTTTTGATCAACCTAGCTACTTGCTTTAAAGTGTTCACTAGACGAAGAAAGAGAAAGGGAAGGAAAATTAATGGGTGAAGAAGGTGAAAAGTCGACGTGAGGTTGATGTGTGGGTGGTGTACTAACATCTAAAGTATTAGGTGCAATTGAAACATTGGGAAGATTCGATATCACCGGAGTGGGGAACAACCATACCGGTAATCTGATGGTGAGTCCTGGAAGACTCAGTGTGGCAATGTACGGAGGACCAAAGTTTCCAAACGAAGGAAGGGTATAAGGTTCCCCAGGAGAAGGGGTTCCTCCATTGGTACTATCAAGATTTGATGCCATTAACACTGAATCGACCTAAGGTCCACTAAGTAACACAACCAACACACGATATGAATCTGAGAAGCAAATGATCAAACAAGATCTTCCCACAATGAAACCACTAGTCGGTGATGAAATCCAACGTCGCGAGATCAAAATAGAAAGAGACAAGGGTAGAGCGGGTGGATCAGTTAGGTTGGTGACTTGCTTAATGGACTTATGCCTTGGTGAAAGCTTCCATGCAATAATTGTGGATTTACCCTCCAAGGAGCCCGAGTGAGTTTGACCAACGTCTGTTCCAGGTACAGTGAGACTTCCCTTCACTGTCACCTTGTGTGAGACCCTAAATATTATGGCTACTAAGGTCACTAACTCGTAGTCAACCCTTGGGCAGGTACAGTCGACAGTATGATCTGAACGTATGGGCAGGATAACAAGTCCAAAATCAAATCGAGAGGCTCCCACACATAATCGTGGGTATACCCTCAATTGATCCCCAATATACGATCCGACCACTACAAACAGTTGAACCACGGAGGGATAATCTCTGTAACTCACCCGAATGTGACCTCATGCATAACCCCTGTGTGAGAGGGGGATCCCAGAAAGCCTATACAACAATTGGATTTTCTCTCCCTATCGCAAGATGCTAAGTTTGTTTGATAGCTTTGGAAAGTTATCCTTTCAACCTATTCCAAATCCCTACACCTT
>JZKD02S1668967.1:349429-379167 GCA_000966675.3 Picea glauca | reverse complement strand
AGTTTGTTTGATAGCTTTGGAAAGTTATCCTTTCAACCTATTCCAAATCCCTACACCTTAAACTAATGTAGGTTTTCTAACAAAGATGTAAAAAGTTTGATAAATTTTAGTTAAGCATTGATTTTAGTGGTTGTTGTTTACTCAGATGTGTATGAGAGTGAAGACTGATGATATTATGACTCAGTTCCCAAAACATGCATAAGAAATGATAAGCAATCTTTTCTTTCAATGAATGTCTAATTAAGGGAAGGAGAAGGATTTTCCTTTCACTGTCAAACACCAAGATGAAATGACCTCGTGCAATAGTCCTCAATAAGGAATCCAATGCAATGCTAAAATGTTTGTATGTGACTGATAACTAGTAGATGTAAAGCTTCTTATGCTAATCGGACTTCAAGAGTTGTGAGATTTAAGCAATCTGGAAGCAAACTTCACATAAACCAAAAGACACCCTTGTTATGATCAAACAAGAAACATAAATCCAAAAACTCAAAAGGAAGGAGAAAGAGATTTGACAAGATGACTCAAAGATAAAAAAGAAAAGTACAAAATACCTTTGAAATTCCTTACAAAGTTTTCACTCACTCAGATAAACGAGAAGAAAACGACAAATTGACTCCAAATCGTGAAGGGAAAATTGCAACGTAAGGACAAATGTCAAAAAATTCAAAAAAAAGAGGATGAATCCTTAGAAAACAGGGTGTTGAAGGGCAATACCAAGATGGACTGAAAGTATGAGATCCTGAGCAAATGCCAAAACTAAGAAATAACTTCAGAAGATGAGAATTTTGGAGAATTTCTCACAAAAATGGGATAGCGCTCTGGTGTAAGGGGGACCTGAGCATTCTAGCACTCTATGTAAGGCTACAGGGGAGTGCTAGCACTCTGAAAACAATAGAAGGGGAGCGCTCTTCTCCAAAAACTCATAAAAAATCCCAAAAACTCAAAAAATCAAGAAAAATAAGTCAATCGAGGTGATCATGATGACATAAAGAGGCAATCCAACAAATCTAAGGATAAAAAAGACAATGTGGATAAGATCAAATCAGTGGGAAAAGGGCTAAAACAAGATCTGGGAATGGAAACAAAAATCAGAGCTCCTCCCCAGTGGAGTCATCAATTTCTGTTGTAGGTGAATCCCCCTGCGGACAAGTGGATTCCCTCTTGGTCTCTAGACTCCTAAGTCCAAGACAGAAAGTGCTTAACATGGATACTGACTTCCGTTTAGATCTAATAAAGCTAATGAATGAAATAGAAGGAGAAAGATAAGTACCTTATAAGCGACGTTTGTCCCTGCAAAGTCCAGGCTGAGCTTCGATCTTGAGCTCCCTAATAGGTCTTGCAAAACAAATAGAGGTACAAAAAACTTCCTACTCTACTGAGATTATCTCAATCATAGATCCATCTACTGTAGACAAACTCATATGGAACAAGCACAAGTTTGAAAGAAACAAGCCAAGCATTGATTATGTTAATGAGAACAAGTAAAAGTACTTACAATCCTTTGAATGAAGGTGCAAGAACCTCTTCTAGCTCTCCTTGTCTAACCCCTTTTCTCAATCAATCTCCATTGATTGCTTTGATGGAATCTCACTCATGAGATCATAAGTTTCACATCTCCAATCTCCATTGTCAATACCACTTACAGGATCATAAGTTTGGTATCAATCTCAATTATCCATTATGTCTTTCACCATGAGAAGGCCTCCTTATATAACCTTGGAGGAGTCCAACCACTTGAGAGATCTTTGGGATGAGTTGAGGATTCCTCTCCTTCAGTTGAGGATCTCCCCTAAGATCATTCCTTGACCATCTATTCGAATCAAACTACCTTCAGGAATTGAGGGATTCTTCCCTAATTTTCCTCAACAAACCCATAATTTTCTCAAAATAGGAAAGTGCTCCCCCATAAGGGTGCACAGGGCGCTCAATCACTCCCCCAAAGAGGCTCAGGGAGTGCCAACACTCCCTAACAGTGGGTAGGGGAGCACTCCTCTCCAAAATTCATTTTTTGAGTAGTTTTTCCAATGGCAAAGGGCTTGTACTTCTTGCCAAGTGATTTTTCTTCTTCCACACTATCCTTTGAGGTGCCTTAAGTGTATTCATGATTTCATTATGGGCATGACATGGGAAAGATTACAACATACCTTTTTTTGACACTTGCAACAATTATAGTCAAGATGTGACACTTGTGGGAAATATGCGACACTTACAACACTCATAATGACAACACTTGCGGCACTATCAGAGTGAGTAATTTTGAGGTGTAACAGATCCAGAAATAGCATAACCCCAGAAAGAATCAGAGAAATTATTGCTACAAATAAATGAAACCCTGAATGACCACCGACATGTCATATTGTCGGAGATCTTCAAAGAAAAAGAATGCCTTGAAGCAAGAATAGGAGATATCGATGTTGACTATGTTCTGGATGAGGAAACACAGGTGAATATTATGACAGAAATAACTTGGGAACTTTTAGGAAATCCTACTATGATTCCTTCATTAGGAGGAATAGGGTTATTTAGAGGAAAGTTTATAAACCTATGTGGAAGGCTCGCTTAGATACCTATGACTACCAATGGAGCTTCGACAGAAGAAGCTTTTGAGATTATTAAATTTATTGAGGACAACGCCCCATTTACCATGTTATTAGGAAAACCTTGGATTGAAAGAGATCGAGCCAGACGAAAGGAAGAAGAAGAATATTTGGAGCAAAAGAAGCAAGAATTAAAAGATTTCATGACTAGAAGGATCGCACACTTGATCGAAGAACAACAAAACATATCGAAGCTATTTAACACTAGAGACTCGAATGTTGAAGTTGCAAGAACACTTGAGGATAAATAGAATATTGAAGTACCTATCCCAGACAAAGAAGAAGTATTATCCGGGAATCCTAGGAAACAATTTCAACAACGCAAAGTAACTATGTCAACAGAATATAAGAATCGGAATGGGAAAAGGAATACTGAGACGAATCTCACTGGAAAGAAGGATATAAAGTTAAGCAAGAAGAGATCTAAGATCGATAAGTTGCAGAAGGCTCCAAAGGGAACCTTGTAGAAGGAAAAATTGCAAAATTGGAGCTTAACCAGGATATCAAAACAACGACACATGGCACTTCGCCATGACGAAGAAATATAGTTGTTGGGGACATTATAACCATTATATCAATGCTCTGAACGAATAGAAATCCATTTATGGCCAGCTATCTCGCCATCCGACTATTGGGACCGTGCCATAATGGACATAATCGAGTTAATGAAAGCCTCATACTCGTTGCAGGTGACCCATTGTCACGTTACATATTTATCCCACTGCGCCATGCATTGATAACACTTTTTCCAATTGAGAATTTGAGCCCGCGGACTAAGTTGAGTTTATACAATGATCATCATGCTTCTTATATCTATCTCATTACTGTGTCTAAGCTACCCCCCAAACCTAAGATTTTTAACCCCGAGCGTGTATGTTGGACAAGTTGAGTGCTACAGAAAGAGTTGTTGAGGAAGTTTTGATTGACCTCATTACTGAAAGACTCATGTCGGTGTCTACAGGTATACAAGCATCATCCACAAGAGGACTACCAACCTCTCCATCCACTACTCACGGAGCAGGACCATCCCGGTCCTCCGATGAGAAGCGAACTAAGCACAGGGATGACTTAGAAAATGCTAAACTAATCCCGACTATCTTACCCACCTATATACCACCTTTAATTGGTGTTGTAAACCACGACAATGTACCTAGAGATTTAAAGTACGCCTTGGTCACTGCGTACCTCCCGAAGGGGATACACGCAGTGCGAGCAGGCCAAGATAAGATTGTAGCGTTGAAGTTTAGCGACTTCAACCTTGGTGATCACAAAGTCTACAACATATTATCCCCTCATAAGTATCTGACTAGAACAAAAGGGAAAAACTCAAAGGTAATTCCCCAAGCATGGACCCATAACCTCGTGCAGTCCACTCTGCTCAACGTCATGAAAATTCCCCACTTCGGAAGACACCAAGAGGTGAATGCATGTGTCAATCTGTTGTTGTCTTCTTACCATGGTGGATATTTGTGGCTAAACCATTGTATCATAGTTGATCCAACCTTGATAAATCAGATCATGGGTTTGAGTATGCAAGGACCCGACCCACAGGTCTTCTATCCTGGAAAAGCCATGGACCGTGCTCTTGTACAAAGGATCAAGGACACCTACAATGATGTCAAGAAGGGAACGCGAGGCTACAAGGTATCCTCTATTCCGAATGGCGCAGTGTGCCTCGCCTGTTAAATGATTGTAGGGAAGTTAGTACACAAGAACTGACTAGTTTTGTAGTCGACCTCGTAGGGAAGTGCGCGGAGGGCCTACAAATAAATTGGGTGAAGTACCTGGTGAATCGGTTGGAACTTGATTCCAGAGAAGCGCAAGATCGAGGATATGAATTCCATTTCAACTGGCTCTTGATCCTGATCGCTTTCATTTCCTAGGAGATGCCGAAAGGTGTGACCTTCCCGGACATCGAGCCATTTGAACCATTGGCCGCAAAGTTAAGTACATTGTGGTACTCAAGTGACATGAATAAGAAATGGCAGTCAAATTCCATGTTCCATACATAATAAAATCAACTGAAGATATCCATATAGTCTGAGCCTTGCATGACGTTGAACACTACTAATTTAGGCCTTTGATGAAGTTCAACGTTGATTGGCATTTCATTTATATCATAGCGTGATCCGAAAAGCACAAGTAACAACTTCAATCCTACTATAAGATGACAGAGGAGGACTTAGAGGATATTACTAAGGAATGGTCCACTGACCTCCTTATTCTAGCCGAACCTGTGGAGATATCAGACATCAACAACCCAGAAGCTACGTAGGATACACCTGGACCTAGCAAAAAAAAGAAGACTGATGAAGTACAAGATTTAAGCAGTGCCTCGGTGAAGAATTATTCCATGTCAGCAGAGAAAGGAGGTGATGACGAAGAGATAGATGGCACATAAGATGAACAAAGGAAAGGCAAAGTAACACTGCCCAGAGACGAGGATGACCCATCGAAGAAAAGGAAGGTTTCCCCCCCGAAACCTTCCTCTCGGAAGAGATCAAAATCCCCTATAACTAAGATGCAGATCGTCCTCACCTCTAATGATTTCAATTTCATCATAGTAGCCCTGAACGATGCTTGGTTGGGGATAGCAGAGAAGAAAGAATCTAAGTAGGAGGAGATGTACAATAGAATTGAGGTCAAACTCCAAGGAGTGCAACATGCACTATAGTTCAACCACGCAGTCTCCACTGTGCCTCTGCCACTGGGAACACCGGAGCCGGGAGATGAGCCAACCCAACTCCACCGGCTCACTGATACATTCGAAGCTCACTTTCGACGATCACAAGAGGAAACAGTGAAAGCCACCCAGGATTTGGTACAAGTACAGGGAGTACTTGTAGAACAATGTCAAGCTGCCGAACAAGAAAAGAGTACTCTCCAAGTGAAGTTCGATGAATAAAAGGAACAACTGCAGCAAGGCAAGGAACAGTTTCTCACCGAGCAACTCGAAGTGAAGGACATGGTCAACAGAGCACTGCGCTCTGTGACTATCGTAGAAGTAAAGGTAGAGGATCAAGTCATGAAGCAAGTAGCGCAACTTGAAGAAGTGATCCAGCAGCTGCAGCAACACATCGCAGACCTAGAACTACGCACTATGCCCAAGACCCCACAGGAGGTAAAGGACCAAAGAGAAGCAACTTCCAAGAGCGCAGTTGAAAGGATGAAGTCCCTTACCTTAGAATGTAAGCAATTTGTTGATCGCATTGCCCAGACATATGAGAAACTTACTGAGAAGCCAGAATTGCAGGCACTGGAGTCGCAACTCCAGGAAGTGAAGCAACACACAGAAACACTACAGGCATAGCTGAAAGCCCTGATAACTGTGGAGAGAATGAAGAGATCTCAAGAGTAGCAAACCGCCTAGTAGCAGATCCATACTATCCAGAGCATAGTTATGGAGATAACTCAGAAACTCCAACCTGTGCAAGATAAGGCCTATCATTTGTTTACAGAGGTAGAAGGCCAAGGAGCAGAACTAGAGAAAGTTAACACCGTAGTAGAATAGTTCCTCGAAGGACCTGTGAATGATGCAGTCATTCAAGAGTTTGTTGAACAATATCTTGTAGAATATCAACAAGTTGAAGTAGTTCGAGCCAAGCTCGAAGCATTCGAAGCAGAACTTCCTACACCAGAGTGACTTAGGATGAGTCACAGGTGAGTATTGGGGGCTTGTTGGCCCTTGACCAAGTTTTGAGGGATCTGGTCAAGTTTGACCTATTTTCAGACTTCGACAGCCTGTCGAAGGAGGAGCACAAGAAAAAGCAGAGATCACAGATCTCAGCCCCATTTTTGGGTCCTTTTTGTTTTTTTTGGATTATGTAATGGGCATGGGATGTCGGCCCATGGCTTTACCCATGTTTAGGCCTATTTTGTAATGTATAAATAGATTTCAAGGTTATGTAACAAAGGAGGAGGAGAAAGGGATCTATGTGATGTAAGGCTGATAAGCTAAGTGCTAAGTGCATGTATGGTTTGTAGATTCTCTGTGCATACTGGGAGAGACTTGCAGAGCTAGGTGCAAGGTATTGTAATAGGCTGTGAAGTGCTTTGTGCTATAATGCAAGGAAGGAGGATCTAGCGAGGTGCACATATCTCCTGTCCTAGGTGAAGTAGGATTTTTGAGGCTCTGTGCTTGTAACCGATTGACTAAAGACAATAAAGAAGAAGAATTGGTGGATGTAGCCCCAGGGTGGGGGTGAACCACGTAAACACTGTGTTGTTCATATTTGTGCTTGTCTTTATGTGTTTATAACTTATCTTGCTAAGTGATTTGATAGAGATAGATAAATTTGTTGATGCTCTATGCTAATGATGTGTAAGAATGCTAGATCTGACCTATATGAAGGTGCTTAGTGCTTGATCTGCTAGATATAACCTGCTTGTTTATGATAAAGTGCCTAAATACATCAGATTTGAGTGAATGATGCGATGCTCTGTTCTATCTATGCAGTAGTTATTGGTTGAATATTGATGAATTGTTGATGCTAAAGTACTCTGTTAAGTATTATAATCACAGATCTATGTCCCAGCTAAGGTTACAGACACTTGAGTCCTACAACCAACCCTACCTCTACCTCGGGTGAGACTTCATCTTCTTCGCAGGTGTTGCCGAAAGGGCTATTAGTTAGGGTTTTTTTGGTGCGTTGTTGTAGCATTGAACCCTGGGTCTGCCCCTGTGCCAACATCCATCTAGAATAGTCTTACCTACAAATATATCAAAACTCATACCATTACCCATCAAAAAAACTTAGGTCCATTACCCAAACCTTTGTGCTACCAGAATTTGTTACCAGACTTTCTTCAAGGGTTGACATCAATGACAAGTAACTCAATTAATCAAAAATATCCCCCTTTAGAATTGATGGAAACACTCTGATGCAATATTGAAGTCATGTCATGAAACACTGAAGTCATATCACTCATGCTCCCTTGTGACCATCTCTCCCCCTGGAACCATGCCTCTATGTTTAGCATCTGATAAATCTCTCCCCCTTTATCATCAATGGAAAAGGTATCTTTTCATCTGGGGCTTCTCCCCCTAACTGAACTGTCCTTGGGGATACTCCCCCTGACAAAACTCTTCCTGAAATTGATCTCTTGACCTGAACTGTCCTCTTTATGGTGCTTCCTTGTGTAAATCTGAGACATATAAGATAATAATTCAAAAGAATTCATTTTGGATTAGAAATTACTCTGAGTCTCAGGCAAATATACTCAAAGGCTTATCGTGGAAGCGATTTTGTAAATATGTATGCCACCTGTTCTTTTGTGCCCACATATTCAACTCTGATGTTCTTCTCTGCAACATGTTCTCATAGAAAGTGATACTTGATTGGAATGTGCTTCATCTTGGAGTGCATCACTGAGTTCTTTGAGATACTGATGGAGCTTGTATTATCAAATAGAATGGAATGGGCTCATCATACTCAACCTGCATATTTGTCATATTTTGTTTCATCCATATAACCTGTGTACAACATGTTGTTGCTACAATATACTCTGCCTCGGCTTTATATAAGGATATTGATGAGTGTTTCTTTCTTATCCATGATACTAAACACTAACCCAAGTAGAACATTGCTCCATTAGTGCTTCGTCGGTCATTAATGCAACCTTCCCAATATGCATCTGTGTAGGCAATAAGTGATAGAGCCTTTCCTTTTGGATACCATAATCCAAAATATTTTGTTCCTTTGAGATATCTGAAAATCCTCTTCACTTCTATGACATGTGTTTCCTTTGGTGTTGCTTGAAATCATGCCACTTGTCCAACTGCCTACATTACATCTAGTTTGGATGTTGTCACATATAGTAAGATGCCAATCATTGACCGGTATTGCCTCTCGTATGTAGACTTTGAATCATCATCTTTGCTCAACTAGAAATTGGTTTGAATAGGATTGGAAACAGGTTTGCAATCTTACATTCCTAACCTCTTTAGCATTTCTCTGATATAATTAGTTTGAGAAATACAAATTCCTTGGTTGCTTTGACGTATCTGAAGACCCAAAAAGAAGGATAGTTTTCTGAGTAATGACATTTCAAATTCATTTTGCATATCCTTTGCAAATTTTTTCCTTAACCTGTCATCATTGCTTCCAAAATAATATCATTAACATAAACTTCAATTAATAAAATACTATCTTGAGTTACCTTGATGTAGAGGTTGTTATCTGCACTTCCTTTTATGAACCCTATCTACTGTAAATATTTATCCAGTCTAGAGTACCATGCTCTAGGAGCCTGTTTTAGACCATACAAGGCCTTCTTCAATTTACACACATAATATGTGTTCTCTAACAACTGAAATCCTTATAGTTTTTCAATGTAGACTTCTTCTTCAAGTTCCCCATTCATAAAACATGATTTTACGTCCATATGATATACTTTAATATTCTTGGATCAAGCATAAGATAAAATCAATCAGATTGCTTCCATTCTGGAAACTGGGGAAAATGTCTCTTCAAAGTCGATTCCTTCAACCTGTGCATATCCTTTACATACCAATCTAGATTTTTTCCTTGTAACATGTCCATCTTCATTCAATTTATTTATGAATACCCACTTTGTGCCAATCACATTCTCATTCTTTGGTCTTGGAACCAATTCCCAAGTGTCATTCTTCTCTATTTGATCCAATTCTTCATCCATGGTCTTATTCCAAAATTCATCCTTGCTAGCCTCTTCAAAACTGTTCGGTTCAATCATAGATGAGAGTGCTAGGTGTGTATGTTCTGGTGAACATATTCTTCTTCTAGTCTCAACTACTGCATCTTTGTTTCCGATAATCTGATATGAAGGATGATTCTTTTGTACTCGTTTTCTAGGTGTCTTTGGAGGCACTTGCTAAACTCGTGCTTCTACTTCTGTCTGATACTCTTCATATTCCCCTTCTAATCCTTTTTCATCTTCTACTTCTTCTTCATAAAGTTGTTCCATTGATTCATTTTCTTCTTCCTTTAATTCTCGTACACATGTTTCATCAATTGTTACATTTATTCTTTCCACAACTTTGTTCAACCTTAGATTGTAACACTTGTATGCTTTCCTTGTAATTGAGTAACCAACAAGTACTCCTTTGTCCACACGAGAGTTGAACTTTTCCATTATTCCATCTTCTCTTTTGATGTAGCATTTGCTTCCAAATATTCCAAAGTGCTTCACATTTTTTGGTCTTCCTTTCCATAGCTCGTAGGGAGTTTTGTCAATGTTGTTTATAAGCATTACTCTATTTTGAATGTGAACTATTGTATGCACTACATGTGTCCAAAAGATATATGTCAATTTGGAATCCATTAACATTGTTCAAGCCATTTCCTGTACTATCTTGTTCTTTCTTTAAACAACTCCATTCTGTTGAGGTGTCCTAGCAACGAATAATTTCCTTTTTATTCCATGCATGCTGCAGTAGTCCATAATTTCCTTTGAAGTGAACTCTCCTCCATTATCATATCTCAAACATTTGATTTTTGAATCCATTTCATTTTCAACCATTTCCTTGTAGACCTTGAAGTTTTCAAAAGCTTTTGACTTATTCCTGAGAAAGAAAACTGCATTCATTCTTGTATATTCATAAACTAATAACATAAAGTAGTTCTCACCTTTTAAACCCTTTTGTTGTAGTTGGTCTAACTTGATCAATATGCACAATTTCCAGTGGTCTTGTCGTTGAATATTCCTTTGATTTAAACCTGGTCTTTGTTTGCTTTCCTTGATGACAATTATTCCATAAAGTGTTGGTTGGTTTTGTAATCAGGGGAATTTCTCTAAGTGCTTCCTTTTTGCTGACTTTGACAAGGTTATCAAAGTGTATGTGACTCATTATTCTGTGCCATAGACAACTTTCATCTTCCTTTCCTAGACAACACTTTTCATTTCCAAGTTCACTTAATACATATATGTTGCTTGACGTTCTTGCAGCTGTTGCAATCAATTTTCCTGAACCTTTTTTTCTTATCTCACATTTTTTTGAATCAAAAGTAACTTTATGAACTTGGTCACACATTTGACTCACACTTAGAAGATTGTGTTTCATATCTTCTACTAGTAGAACATTGTATGCCTTGGTATTCTTGTTTCCAATTCTGACTGTGCCTTTTCCAATGATTTTAGCTGAATCATCATTTTCGAAGGAGACTGATCCATCTCTTTCCTTTCTTAATGTTATAAACCCGTCTTTATCACCTTTCATGTGTTTTGAACAACCACTGTCAACATACCAACCACGTTTCTTTTTCTTAGTTTGTAGAGCGAGTGTGCATTCAGTATTTCTATACTGATTCTGCTTTCTTATCCATGTTCTCTTTTGAGGTTCCTGTATATGACTATTGTTGTTCTGTTGTGGTTCTCTGGGAGGAACTGTTATTCTACAATATTTGGCCATGTGTCCAAAGTTGTTACACTTGTAGCATTCCACTTCAGTGCTCAATGATTCAAACCTGTTGTAACTTCTTCTCTGTGTTTCACTGGGACTTCTTAGATAACCCTTTTTGGTATGAATTTCAAAGTTGTTTATGTTCCTACTGTTATCTCTACAATTCATATCTTTATGTCCAAAATTATTACACGCATAACATAAACCAAAAAATATAGTTTGATACCTGAGAGTTGAATATCTTCTGAATCCTTCTTCATCTTGAGGCCTATTTATCGGTCGTTGATTTTGAAATCTAAATCTTCTTGGTGGAGGAGTACCCCTGTAATATTCTTTGTAGGTCTTCATATCCCATTTGATTGTTTCTTCATAGCTTTTTGGATATTTTTCTTGTTCGGTTGTTTTGGAGCTTGATCCCTTTTCTGTCTGATTGTATCCAAGTCCAAATTTTTCATGACGAGGCTTTTGACTCTTGATAATGTTATCCAAAAATTTTGAGTTGTTCTGCATTTTTTTCTCTTGAATATAATTTCTTAATGTGACAATATCTTCTTCCAAATTTCCAATGATCCTGTCTCTTTCTTCTAGATGGTCTTTGAGTACTTCTTCAATTCTTTTATCTTGTTATATTTGAACCTTCAAATTTGTGATCATTTGTTCTAGTTCCTGAGTGTCTTCTTTCTTGTCTAGTTCCTCTTGTAGCTTCTTGTTTTTCTTATTTTCTCTTCTTATAACTTCTATGGCACACAACAATTCTTCTCGGTAGTCAAGTTATGCCTCTTTATATTCTTCTTCTGTGTCTTCTTTATCATTATTCTACTGCCATGAATATAAATTTTCTATCTCACTTTCACTGACTTCATCTTCATCTGATGAGGAGATGTCTTCTTTGGTCAATAAGATTTTCTTGAAATCTTTCTTTGTTGTTCTTTTTCCTTTATATGTTTGTTTGTTATTTGAGTAATCTTCATCATTCCTCTTATTTTTCTTATGAGGATATTTGTTATCAAAATGACCAATACCATCACAACTAAAACAAATCAATGGAAACTTACCTTTATATATGTCGTAGGTTCCTTTGTTCAATATTTTGACAAAGTTTTTCATTTCTTCATCATCTTCCGAGATGTCACTGCTATTGCTATGTTATTTTTCCTTTTTATTTGACCTTTTGGATACTTTGAAAGATGCTTCTTTTATATCTGGATTTTCCTATTCAGTTCTCATTTCATATGCTGTGAAGATTCCATGTAGTTCATCCATGCTTATTGAGTATAGATATCCTCTTTATTTTAGTGTTGATATCTTAGGATAAAATCTCATAGGAAGAGATCTTAGTACCTTTTGAACAATTATAGATTCTTTAATTTCTTCTCCCAATCCTACAATTAAATTTACTATTTCATCGACTCGTAAGAAGTAAGCTGCAATATTCTCGTCTTCCTTCATCTTTAGTTGTTCGAACTGACTTCTGTAAGTTTGAAGCTTTGCTGCTTTGACTTTTGAATCTCATTTATAAATATTTTGAAGCTTGTCCCAAATATGTTTAGCAGATTTACAATGTATAACTTTGGTGTATACTGATTCAGAAAGACCATTTAGAAGTGCATTTGTGACTTTGGAATTATTTTTCCCGAGTTTTATTGCTCTTTCATTTGTCGACGAAACTGTTGGTTCTTTGTATCCATCTACAACAAATTGCCAAATTTCAAATCCCTATGCTTGTATATATGTTTTCATCCTTCTTCTCCAAAATGCATACTTTTGTCCATCAAACTATGGTATTCCATTTTTATACATGTTTCTCTCCATGATCTACCTTTCAATGTTTAAACTGATTTCTGAAGGAACCTTCTCTGATACCAATTTTTGGATTACTAAGAGAGGGGAGTGAATCAATAATAGAGAAATTGAATCATTTTCAAACACAAAATACAAGTGTTATATCAATGTAGCATTATAATCCAATAGTTGCAGAGTAAATAAGCAATGAACAAATGAGCAATCATACACATACCCAATACACCAATGGTGTGCTACTTATATGTTTAGTATAATGCACTCATTAATTATCAATCCGAGATCGTAATCAACAGAGTTGCAAGACACTAGTAAGAAAGGTAATTCTAATGTCATGAGTATAGAACTATTCTAGATTATGCATGCTAGAAATAAAACAAACTAGCAAATCAAAACACACTTTGGTTGTCTTTCACATAGAGGCTATCTACTCCATTATGGAACATGCAAGTATGATATGGAGTTCTTTTGACAGATCAACTCTACTATCCGACCCAAAAAACTAACTATGCAATCACACTTCTGAAAGGGAAATCACACATCAATCATCAAGACATAGCATGGGTAGTTCAATAGTCAATATACTGAGTATGTTGTGGTTCACAATGTGTTGTTGTAAACTTCACTAGTTCTCCTTCAAATATGTCTGACTACTGCTGCCAACATTTATTTCCATGAAACAAAATCAAATTCATAAAAACAGAAACATAACATATGCAAAACAGAGTAAGTAAAGATCTCCAAACAATCGTATGATCTAAATCCTAGTCTAAACTATACTGCTATCATCTGAAAGAAATACGATTCAGCTAATCTAACATATATACTATTGAAATCAACTACTAACACTAATATTTAAGGATGCTGACCTTTTTTGGGCGGTGGGCCCTTGCCACTTCAACAGGTCAGCGACTGGAGTCTACAATAATCTTTCTTTCAATCCACACATTCCTCTTACTTAAATTTCAAGACATAGAATTAAACTATGCTAACAACTCAACTCACATTCATTCATAAATAATTAAGACCTGGAAATAAATGACATCCTTATATTAAAATTCAACTTAAAATGTGTTCTACAATATGTAACACTGCTTCACATGCTCGATTATACTAACTCTCTACTACCTCCACCATCCTTGCCATGACTATTTAAACAGTCTTAGTCGTGAAACACAAGGAGGTGAAATATTTAGCAAATCAATCAATTGTCAAATTTACATATTCGGTTACATATTTTAAGCTTCATCCTCATGACACGAAGTGTATGAGGATGAAGAAAATAAACAAACTAGCTTAACATAACCTTGCTAGAGCTTTGATGATTCAACAAACATCTAACAATTATCTTGGGCACGATCTGGAGCTAAACTTGGTATATTATGCTTCCTGTATTGGTACCAGATCATGACAGGTGAGATTCAGTAAATGGTAACGGATCTGAATAGTGCACAAGTGTTTGGTACCAGATCGCAACAGTCTGCGGCCATTGGTACTGGATCGCGACAGGTGAGATTCGGTACCGGATCTGAATGGAAGGTGCGCTTGGTACCGGATTCAGACAGTGGCAATCTGGCGCATAAGTATTAGATGGTTGAGTTGGTACAGAAAGGTTGGACTCATCTAGAGGTCAAAGGTTATACATGGTAAATTAAAACATTAGTTCATGAAACATTTAGTCTCCTAGCTCAATAAACCACAAAAATGCATGAATTAATTATACTTTACCTTATGACCTCATCAATGGCTAATGGTAGTGTTCTTTGTCATTTATCCAAGCTTAGGTAAGCCAAAAAGGTATAGATGAGGAGTATAATAGGGTAGTGGGGATGCAAATTTAGAGGCTCAACATTCCCCCATGCCAAAACCATTGCATGTCCTCATGCAACTGAAACAAAACCAAAATTTTTCAAAATTTGAGACTCCATTCTTTACTTTTGTGGATCAATGATGTTGATGGCTGAGGCTTCTGCTTTCTGCTCCCTTTTTATGACCCTAATTGATTGTAAGAGTCTTAGTACCTTCTTGAGCTTATTAGAAGTCTCTTCATGGTCATATTGAAGTTGTTGGTTGGTTGCCTTCAGTTGCTTGTTTTCCTTTTTGATATACCTGTCCAATAGTTGGCATTCCTTCACTTCTTGTTTGAGTTCCTGGTTTTTTTTTGCAGCTCCCCAATCTTTTTCTTCATCTGTGATTTTGTTAAATTTCTTGTTGACTCCATTGTTTCTGGCTGGATGTATTCTCTTTCCTCCATTTCCTCCCTCATCCCACATAAAGTAATAGTGACTTGTTCCTTGGTCAAACTAGGGATGTCATCCTGGACTGATAGGTCTTCAGAAGGGGAGGTAAGATCTATTGGATCTTAATGTGTATGAGGACTGACAACTGCTTTTCCTTTCTTTGCCATGCTCCTTGTGGTTATTTTACAAGGGGTTACTGGATTGGGGGTGCTCACAGGCTTCCTTTTCTTCTTTTCTATTCGTGGAATGGTTACAAGGGATTATTCTATAGACTATTCACTTTTATTTTCTGAGCTATTCTTCCCTTTCCTCACAGTTTTTGTCTTATGACCCTTCTCCTCAAGTGCTACTTTTGACGTCTCCTCTACTAATTTTGTTTTACCTTTTGATTCTTGACTTTTAAAAGTCTTATTGACTGTGGAAGAGGACTCTGCTTGTTTACTAGCTTTTTCATTTTGGCTCACTGTTCTGGATGATGATGGAGTTGCCTTATCTTTCTTACCCTTTTTCTTTTGAGGTTTATTATCTTTATCTGGAGAAAGATGGGCTTCATCTACAAGTTTTTTTTCTATGGGAAGGTGTTGAGTGATGAGGATTTTTCAGCTAATCCTTTTCTTCCCGATTTCATGTAAAACTAACATCTTAATAAGACCTTGATGGTCAATGCTAGTCTTCTCAGTTTTGGATAGGGATTTGACACCTCTTACCATCTTGTTCAGACTCATCCATAAAAAAATATGGGAAATCAATTTCAGGGCCTCCTTCAAAGTGTAATAGAAGCCTAAGATGATATATGAAGATTACAGCATACCTGCCCTCACAAGTGAGGAATCGTTGAAGACTAGCAAGCATTGAATGATACTCTTCCTTGATATAGTTCCTAGGGATCCCCTTTTTCCAATCAGGGTGTTGATGGTCTTCTTTCAAAAATCGTTGGCACATTTCCTTATTGATTCCTACTCCTTTGAAATACTTGGCTCCTCTGTTAGGTAATCCTGTGACTTCCCTTAAGGTTGCTTCATTGATTTTTAGCTGCAGATTGCCTATGTGCGCAATCTCTCCATCGTAACCTTGAATAAATGCGTGAGATACCTTCTCATGCCAGCCTGTTAATTTCTCAAAAAATGGCATCCATCCCGATCTAGCATACTTCTCTCTACATAGTTGGAACTCCTTGGTCTCTCTATAAATCTAGAAGACCGGTTCATGTCTACTTACAACCATATTTATAAATTGTGAGAAAAAAATCGGGCTGTAGCACAAGGATTTAGTCAGCTGATGAGGGTAAGGATTTGGTACCGGAGATCGTAGGGAGAGGTAAGCTCGGAACTGGAGAAAGGTTGGTAACGGAAAAATATATGGTGATGGCATCGCTAATTCGAATGGTGAGTTTAAGTAAAGATGTCACAAAGGGAAATTAAGACAAGATGAGGCTCATCTGGATGGCTTCGCCACCCAGATAAGTCATTTCATTTCTGTCCGTTTAGCGCAATGACGGGGATAGAACGTTGGGTGTAGAAGCATCATTGTTGTTTGGGATAGGTGATTGGACCTCTGAGCGGTGAATTTTATGTTGAATCATGGCTCATGACACAAGATAAGTTCATGATTTGCTTAAGGATGAAGCACGTTCGTGGCCCATCATTACTAGACATGCTTCATATTCATACTTTTGATGTGATTTTTCCCTCAATCATTTTCRAGYGCTTATGTGATGAGAGGATTGATTAAGGTTAGGCATATGGGTATGAGGGAGTGAAAKTTAGGTGCATGGTTTTAACACTAAGGTCATAAGATCTAGTATACATTTTCATACCTATTGTAGTTTTATAAGCAAAGGAAAATAAATAATACCATGTTACCTTTTCTTTTACCATTGTATGATCAATACCCATAGCATATGCGACTGCCTTTGTATTTGAAGCTTGTATATTGTCAGAGTTCATCTTTTTAGGCTGGAGTTTTCTGGAAGCTTGGTACTGGAATTTCCTATACTTCATGAAACTTCTTTATTCTATGCTTATCTTCTTTTGTGTCTGGTTCTTCAGGGTTGTAGGGTGATCATGTTGGTTTCTAAAGATGAGATGTGAGTCTGAAAAAGAGTTATGAATGAGATATTTGACCCTCCCCCATGCCAAGGATGTTGCATATCCTTATGCAAGAAGACTCAACACTCTGTATCATAATGGAAAAAAGATGATAAGAGAAATGAAACCAAATCAAATTCCAAAAGTACATTTATCACCCAACATATGATCACATGCCTAAAAAATTGAAATTGCCTTTCTTTTGATGACCTATTAACAAGGGTAGCATTCAACAGTGAAAACAGGGAGGTTTTTATATTTTTGCCAGAAGAACAGATCCAACCTAACTTGCTTCTGAGATTTACTATAATTAGATGTTATGGATAAATTTCACAGTATAAGTAGATTAGACTCCCTAGTTAGGGCTCCACTCTTAAGAAGTTTCCATCTTAGGTAATGTAGGCTTTAGATGTCAGATCGGTAAGGTTGAGTTAGGGTAATTATCAAATGGACATTTTCTTGTAATAATTATCTTTGTTTAGTAATCTGGAGTTGTATCTCATAAATGTTAACAATGAGCTTTGCTTGTAGTGTTCATCTTTTAGATGACAAAAGTGGATTTTTCAATCAAACAAGTATAGATGAGACATTTCTCAACCAGAACCCACTGCTAGCAAGCCTGTTCAGTACTCCAATGGGGTAGTTTTGATAATTAGTAAGAGACATCCCTTCCCCAAGCAGAATTCCCCATTTCCAACATGCATGTTTAGTACCCTGATGGGTTTGCCTAGTCATACCACAGACCGGTACTCGCTGTCAGCAGACTTGTTCAGTATCTCGATGGGTTAGTATCTTAAACCCTTTTTCCATCAGAGGCTTCTTGCCCATAGTCACCTATTTCGATTTTATTAAAGAGTTATTTTGCATGGTGACAGGGGAGGCTCGTCTGAAAACCTTTTTACAGGCTGGGATGGTATTGGGTTGGAAGGTGTATTCTCTTATTTGGATGTCTTTAAATATTTGTCTAAAGGAAAAATAAACTTTTGTATTGTACATTGGATCCATATGTATAATTTTGTCTGAGTTTTTCCATAAGAGAATGACCTAAAGTTACCTTAGGGTACTGATACATCCTCTTCCATAAAAATTTTCCTAGTGTGCCCATGACAGAGAGTGTTCATATACTAATATGTTACTCTTTAGAAAAGATAATCCAATGAATACTATTGAAGTCTAGTTAGGGTGAGATAGTTACTTGTAGGCTAATACAGTTTTTATCCCTTTAATCATGATGAAATACTGGATAAGGGAAACCTCTAGACTTTAAAGTAGATTAAGAATGGTTCATTTAACAATCATAGGTAAAGATTATGTCTTCTTTGTCAACCAAAAGAAATTAAAATACTTCCTTTTAGATAGCAAAAGAACCAAAATAAATTAAAAATTCTTCCTTTTAGCTAGCAACAGAACCAAACGAAATTAAAGATACTTCCCTTTAGTCAGGAACAGAACCAAAAGAAATTATTGCTTCATAAGAGCTACCATTTGATGTTTCATTCGGCTTCTTGGTTCCAGCTTTAGTGGTTGTTGCATGGCTTCATACTTCATATTAATTGACATAAGATTTTGAAATATGCGTAGCATTCCTTGTCAATTAGGTGATGTGTCCTGATAGTATCGTATAAGGATAGACTTCTGGTACCGGAACAGCATAGGACTGTTGGCACCGGACAAAAATAGGATTTCTGGTACCAGAGTAAAACAAACTATTGTTGATGCCTACAAGCTAATGCTTAGCAAGTTCTTGAAGGATCAAATAAATTATAAAAATCTACTTACAAAGATAAAATGCAAAAGTAAAAAAAAAGGAGGTAAGAATCCCTTGTTACCTTCAGCTTATTAACAAAACACAATCCACACCTATGTACAAAAGTTTAAAAATAAACCAATCAATCAATGTGGATCAATAGGAAGGTCTCCTTCCTTATTGATCCCCTGCATATCTTAATTTTGTAGTATACGAGTCAAAAATTCCTCTTTTGATAGGGGTTTGTTATAAATTCTCAACCGATGACCATTCACAAGTAGTGGTGTCTGTTGTTCGTCAATTGTCTTTATCCTGATTGAACCATTATCATAGATAGTTTCAATTTCATAAGGTCCCATCCAATGAGTAGCTAACTTACCTTTGAATTTTTTGAATCTGTTGTTGTACAACAGGGCCCAATCTCCTTGTTGAAAATTTTTCTTTTTGATATACTTGTCATGCCATTTTGTTCTCTGCTCTTGAATGAGGGTGGTTCTTTGAAGTGCTTCCTACCTGATTTCGTTCAACTCATTAAGCTGCAAGAGTATTTGTTGCTGATCTTCATCCAAGTTCATGCCAACTTGTACTGCAGTCCTGAAGGTTTTGATATGGAATTCTATGGGGAGAAGTACCTGCTTTCCATACACCAACTCGTAGGGTGTATGTCCTATTGTATTCCTCCAGGTGATTCTATAAGCCCATAAGGATTCTAGTAATCTGTTATTCCAGTCCTTGTGGTGTAGCTGTACTGTTTTGGTAAGAATGGACTCAATAACTTTTTTGGTAGATTCTACTTGTCCATTTTCCTGTGGATGGTAGGGTGTAGATTTCCTGTGTTTAATTTGGTATTGTTCTGTAACATCTTTGACTAGATTAGAGGTAAATTGAGTTCCCTGATTAGTCACAATTTCTCGAGGTACACCAAATCTAGTAAAGATGTCATTAAAAAGGAAATCTACTACTGATTGTTCACTTGCAGCTGGTAAAGATTTTTCTTCAACCCACTTAGTTACATAGTCAGTACATACAAGTATGTACTTTTTCTTTTTAGATGCAGGATTAATGGGCCCTACAAAATCTAATGCCCATTTCTCGAAAGGATCAATGACTACTTGGGCTTGAAGTGGCATTTGGTCTCATGCAGTAGGCTTACCCATTCGTTGGCATTCATCACAATTGGATACATAGGTTTTAGCATCTTTGAAAATATGAGGCCAATAATAACCAGATTTCAGAACTTTATAAGTGGTCCTCTTGTCTATGAAGTGTCCTCCACAAGGACCATCATGGAAGGCTTGAAAAATATCATGAATTTCATCTTCCCTTACACATCTCCTGATTACCAAATCTGGTCCTATTTTGTAGAGACAATCATCGTGCCACATATAGTTTGCACTTAGCTGAATTACTTTCTGTTTTTCTCTAGGAGACAATTTTTTAGGCATCTTCCCTATCACAAGATAGTTAGCTACATCTGCATACCAAGGAGTGAATGTAGAAATAGAAAACAAATTTTCATCAGGAAAGTTATCTTCTACTGGTGCGTTATCTCCCAGATGAATCATTCTAGATAAGAAATCAGCCACAAGATTATCCTTACCAGGTTTATCAATAATGTTGATATTGAACTCTTGTAACAATAACAACCATCTTGTAACTCTAGGATTTGTTACAGGTTTGTTCATTAATAATTTGATGGTTGAATGATCGGTGTGTACAAAAGCTTGATATCCTATAATATAGTGTCTAAATTTATTGATAGCATGGAACACAACTAGCAATTCTTTTTCTGTGACCGTATAATTAACTTCAGTTGGAGACAATTTTTTACTGACAAAGTAAATAGCATAAGGCATTTGATTTTCCCTTTGTCCAAGAACTGCCCCAAGAGCTATGCCTGAGGCATCGGTACAGATATGAAAAGGAAGGGACCAATTCGGTCCTCTTAATAGAGGGGTAGTTGACAATTTCTATTTTAGAATTTCAAAAGATATTTGGCATTCATCATCCCACTTGAATTCGACTTCTTTAGATAATAACTTGAATAAAGAGGTAGCTAGGCTTGAAAAATTCGGAATGAATCTTCTATAGTAGCCAGCATGCCCTAAAAACCTGTGAACTTCCGTCTTTGAGGAAGGTATTATGATTTGTGTGATAATATGAATCTTTGCCGGATCAACTCTCATTCCAGAACCAGAGATGTGATGTCCCAAAACAATACCTTCAATGAGCAATATTTTTGACTTTTCATTACTTAGGGAAAGATTAGTTTCCTTACACCTAATAAAGACTTTTTCTAGACTAGTCAAAGCTTCCTGGAAGTCTTTCCATGGGCAGTAAAGTCATCCATGTAGACTTCCACGCAATCATTAGTCAAGTCAGAGAAAATGGCTAGGACAGCCCTTTGAAAAGTGGTTGGGGCATTGCAAAGTCCAAAAGGAAGAACCCTATAAGAATAGGTTCTCCATGGGCAGGTGAAAGTGGTCTTCTCTTGGTCTTCGGGTGCTATTTGTATTTGGTTATAACCACTAAACCCATCTAGGAACGAAAAATACTTCTTTCCGGACAAGGTATCCAACACCTAATCAATAAATGGCAAGGGAAAATAATCCCTATGGGTGGCTTTGTTCAACTCCCTGAAGTCTACACATATTCTCCACTTGCCATTTTTCTTGGGAACTATGACAAGTGGAGACACCCATTGACTATCTGAAATGGGGTATATGAGATTGGCTTGAAGGAGTTTTTGCAATTCCTCTTTTACAATATCTTTAAGGGTCGGATTCATCCTTTGCTGAGGCTGTCTAACTGGTCTGATTTGGTCATTTGTGTAGATATGATGTTTGCATGTGTCAGGGTGAATGTCTTTCATGTCTACATAATCCCATGCAAAGGCATCAAATTGTCTTTGGAGCATTTCAATTACTTGTGTCTTTTGTTCTGGTTCCAAACTAGAGTTGATATACAAGGGTTTTCCTGGGCTAATCTCAACAAGTTCAGTACTTTCTTCCTTCTCTAAGGAAGCTAGTGATAAAGTATATAATTGAGTGATATCAGGGTGCCAAGTTTGTTGAAATTCAGAACTGAAAATGTGTGAAAATTCAGCAAAAGACCTCGGGTATTCAATACAATTTGTATCAGCCAAGAATAAACTTAAGACCTGTTCATCTGATTGTTCTTGCATTCCTCTTACCTATTCAAGTGTTAACAGGGGTCTGATGCAATCTTCTTCTCCATAGGGGTTTTCTAACCAGACAGGTATCTCCTGTGTCGGTTGGGCAGGAGGAAAGAGGACAAGCTTTTGGCTATGTGTGCCATTGGATATAGTCATTTCACCAGACCGACAACTGATAAAAGAATCTATTGTGGCCAACCAAAGACGACCAAAAACCACAGGGTGTCCTAGTTTGGAGGATGATTTAGAGTAGATGACTAGAAAGTCTACTAGATATTCCCAAGAAGCTAGAGTGACTGTGACATCATCTAAAGTTCCTGCAGGGCTAATGACTGACTTATCTGCCAACTCTATCATGGGTTGGGTTGGTCTTAACTGGTTGATTTGGAGCTTTTGCATAGTGTCAAAAGGAACTACATTAATTGATGAACCCAAATCAATGAGTGTGTTTGGTAAATAAATACCATTAATTTCAACAGTGACTACTGGGTTCCCAAGGTCATTATATTTGTATGGAATTTCAGAAATAAATTCAGATAATTGCCCCACCACCTGAACAAGGGGAGGTTCCTTCTTTTTCCTTCCTGGTTTCTTAAGGCAAATATCCCTTATGATTTTGTCATATATGGGGATATCCTTAATGGCTTGTAGCAGAGGTATTTTTATACATACATTTTGCAATTCATCCTCTATATCTTTGTGCAAGGGTGGGTCAGGTTTCTTCACTAATAGTCTTTCAGGGTAGGGTGGAAGATTAACTTGTTGAGGTACTTGTACATACTAAGAAGTGATTGGAATAGGAGGGGAAGTCTCTTCTTTTGCAGGGGTGGTTTGAGTGTTTTCTTCCTCAGAATGATTATCATTTTCTTCCTGAATTATTACTGCAGGATTTGATTGATTTACAACTTTCCTTGATCGTAGTTAAATTTCATAGGTGGGAAAGGTTTGAACTTCTGTATTCTGCACAGGGTGGGTGGGTCGATTATTGGGGTTAGGGATTGTTGTTGGTCTCAGAGGGTTGTGGCAAGCTTGGTTTTGTGGTTGTTGATTGGCATTTATAGGTACTTGCTGCTGCTAGTTAGGGTTCAAGGGGGTTGTAAATTGTTCTTGTATAGGAGGTGGAAGTAAAGCTTGCATCTGTGGTGGTTTAAATATAGGTAGTAATTGGGAAATGTTTGTAGGATACTATGGATATGTAGGGTAAGAGGGATTTCCATACATAGGCCCCCTCCAACCTTGTTACCAAGGTTGAGTTTGAGCTTGCTGAGGTGTCCATTGTGGATAGGTCATTGGGGGAGGACCCCATTGTTGTTGTTGATACTGTTCATTAGGGTCATACAATGCATTGGGGTTTTGTGCTCTCCAAGGTCTTATGGAAGGGTATGATTGTTCTTGTGAGACTCCTCCTCCCCTATACATGGTTTGTAGTTCAAGCAAAGTTGGACACTCAGATGTGGGGTGCTCTAGTGTACACATGCCACAGATTTCTATGACATTTAATGAACATTCTTTCTCACCATGCTTCTTTCGACATCTAGGACAAAAGATTGCTAAAACAATCTCTTCTTCTTGTTTCTTTTTCAGTTTTAGGGTATCTAATTGGTTACTGATTGTTCTCAAGATATATGTTTTAAAGTTCTCTAATAAGTTTCCTAACTCAATTCTGGTGACAGTTCTTGAGCTTTGTCTTGTATTTCTGCTAAAAGAATCTCTTGGTGCTTTGCCTGTTTTAGCTTGTCCTCTTGAATATCTTCTATAGTAATATGAAATCTTTGCAAAAGGACTTTGGTGCACATCTCCTAAACTTAACAAATTTAAAACTTCTATGCAGCCATCTCTAATACCCTTCAAAAATACGGTTCTTACTATAGCTAGGTCTGTGGTGAATAATTTTGATTTCTGGTAGTTGTATAAGAACCTTTCTAAGTAGTCTTCAGGGCTTTCATCTTTTGTTTGTTGCATTTTAAAAATGTCATTTTTAGCATTATCCTTACAATAGTCTTGGTATTTCCATAAAAATGTGTCTTTCATTTGATCCCGAGAGAGGATTGTATTTTCTCCTAAGCTCATGAACCATCTTAAGGCTGAATCTTTCATTGTAGAAGGACATAGCTTAAGTTTTTGGGCATTGTTTGAGTAGTTATATCTTCTACATAATATGTCAAACTCAAATAAAAATAAATATGGATCTTCAGTTGACATACCTTTGAAAGTGAGTAATGATGATAGTGGGATATTCTTCATGTTGATGTTTCTGGAAATATCCAAGATTGGAAACCCAAAGGTCTCAGTTTCAGTGGTTGTATTTCCTTCGTCTTCTTCCATTCCATTGATAGATGGTTCAGAAACTGGATTTTGTGTGTCTCCTGAACGTTTAGTAGATTCACGTTCTACCCGCCCCAATGTTGATTCTTCCGTTTTAGGTTCTTCTTCTGGAGCCTTGTTGGCTCCTCTTGAACTTTCTCCTGGTGGAATTTTTCCTGCACCAGTGTCAGTTGGATTAGTAGGGGGGGTTGTTTTTGAATCTTTAGAGCTTACTAATCTACCCTTATTATCTCTATATCTATGCATAAAATGGAAATTTGATTCTTAACTGAATTGAAATCCTAATTCTATCTAGAAGGTAAGAAGGCAACCTGGCTTCGGAGAACCCCACTCTAGTGGCCGCATGGATCTTCACTCACGTCTTAAACATTTTATCCTCCTCCCTCAAGCATCCTTTAAAATCATTCAAAAACTATGCAAACAATCTAAGCTAAAAATCACTTCCTACCGTTTGCAAGTCCCCGGCAACGACGCCAAAATGGTGTGCTACTTATATGTTTAGTATAATGCACTCATTAATTATCAATCTAGGATTCATAATCAACAGAGTTGCAAGACACCAGTAAGAAAGGTAATTCTAATGTCATGAGTATAAAACTATTCTATATTATGCATGCTGGAAATAAAACAAACTAGCAAATCAAAACACACTTTGGTTGTCTTTCACAGAGAGGCTATCTACTCCATTATGGCACATGCAAGTATGAGATGGAGTTCTTTTGACAAATCAACACTACTATCTGACCCAGAAAACTAACTATGCAATCACACTTCTGAAAGGGAAATCACACATCAATCATCAAGACATAGCATGGGTAGTTCAATAGTCAATATATTGAGTATGTTGTGGTTCACAATGTGCTTTTGTAAACTTCACTAGTTCTCCTTCAAATATGTCGGACTATTGTTGCCAACATTTATGTCCATGAAACAAAATCAACTTCATAAAAAAATAAATAGAACATATGCAAAACAGAGTAAGTAAAGATCTCCAAACAATCGTATGATCTAAATCCTAGTCTAAACTATACTGCTATCATCTGAAAGAATTAAGATTCAGCTAATCTAACATATATACTATTGAAATCAACTACTAACACTAATCTATAAGGATGCTGACCTTTGTTGGGTGGTGGGCCCTTGCCACTTCAACAGGTCAGCGACTGGAGTCTAGAGTAATCTTTCTTTCAATCCACGCATTCCTCTTACTTAAATTTCAAAACATAGAATTAAACTATGCTAACAACTCAACTCATATTCATTCATAAATAATAAAGACCTGAAAATAAATGACATCCTTCTATTAAAATTCAACTCATAATGTGTTCTACAATATGTAACGATGCTTCACATGCTGGATTATACTAACTCTCTACTACCTCCACCATCCTTCCCATGACTATTTAAACGATCTTAGTCGTGAAACACAAGGAGGTGAAATCTTTAGCAAATCAATCAATTGTCAATTTATATATTCAGTTACATATTTTAAGCTTCATCCTCATGACACGAAGTGTATGAGGATGAAGCAAATAAACAAACTATCTTAACATAACCTTGCTAGAGCTTTGATGATTCAACAAACATCTAACAATTATCTTGGGCACGATCTGGAGCTAAACTTGGTATATGTTGTTTCCTGTAT
This sequence comes from Picea glauca, assembly GCA_000966675.3. Classification (NCBI taxonomy): domain Eukaryota; kingdom Viridiplantae; phylum Streptophyta; class Pinopsida; order Pinales; family Pinaceae; genus Picea; species Picea glauca. Next base: position 353,168 of record JZKD02S1668967.1, on the reverse strand, counting down.
TGGTACCGGATCATGACAGGTGAGATTCGGTAAATGGTACCGGATCTAAACAGTGCACAAGTGGTTGGTACCGTATCGCGACAATCTGAGGTCATTGGTACTGGATCGTTACAGGTGAGATTCGGTACCGGATCTTAATGGAAGGTGCGCTTGGTAGCAGATTCAGACAATGGCAATCTGGCGCATAAGTACCGGATGGCTGAGATGATACAGAAAGGCTAGACTCATCTAGAGGTCAAAGTTTATACATGGCAAATTAAAACATTAGTACATGAAACATTTAGTCTCCTAGCTCAATAAACCACAAAAATGCATGAATTAATTATACTTTACCTTATGACCTCATCAATGGCTAATGGTAGTGTTCTTTGTCATTTATCCAAGCTTAGGTAAGCCAAAAAGGTATAGATGAGGAGTATAATAGGGTATTGGGGATGTCAATTTAGAGGCTCAACACTGTGGTATTCCATTTTTATACATGTTGTTTCTCTCCATGATCTACCTTTCAATGGTTAAACTGATTTCTGAAGGAACCTACTCTGATACCAATTGTTGGATTACTGAGAGAGGGGGGTGAATCAATAATAGAGAAATTGAATCATTTTCAAACAAAAAATACAAGTGTTATATCAATGTAGCATTATCATCCAATAGTTGCAGAGTAAATAAACAATGAAGAAATGAGCAATCATACACATACACAATACACCAATGTTTTACGTGGAAACCCAAAGCGGGAGAAAACTACATAATGTTTTTTCTTATATGTCTTTAAGAGTTACATTCATTAGATGAAACAAATTCCTTTGTTTTCCAGCTACAACTGGAAGGAGGCTCCAACCCCCTAGTTTCTCAGGCTACAACCTGAGGGAAGCTCCAACTCCCCAATTATCTGGATACAACCATAAGGAGGTTGCAACCACCTATTTTCTCCGGCTACAACCGAAAGGTGGCTACAACCACCTATCCTTGCCCCATCCAACCTCCCTGAAATATAGATGCCAAATGTAGACAACCCGTCACTCTCACTGAATCAACCACTGCCACTGTCAACCTGTACCAATAACCTGTAACAACATGTACCAATAACCTGTAACAACATGTACCAATCAACCTGCACCAAACAACATGTACCAATAATATGAACCAACATGTACCATGCATCAACCATTCATCAACCTTGACTCATTAAGATGTACCAATATCATCAACTATACACCTCATGTATGTGCCAACTCATCAACTATACACCTCATGTATGTGCCAAATCATCAACTACTTGTCTCAACCATGTACCCAACATGTACCTCAACCATATACCAAAGATATACACCAATATAACCATCAAACATTATCTAACAATTTATCACTCTATCCATAAACCAAATACCAAAAACCCTTACATCAAACCATGTGCCACAACCTCATTGTTATGTAGCCTCAAGCTAAACCAACAACTTCAACAACACATCACAACCAAAAGACCAATACCCATATGCCAAATACCAACAACAAAATACCAATTGTATCCCTCAACAAATTTGATATATGCAGCAATACTGAACATCCAATACCATCTCAAGAGATAAACCCTAGCTCACAAAAAATACCTCAACCAAGATGTGTCATATCTCTCATAAATAGACCCCAACCATGTTGTTGCCGCAATTTTTCTGCCGCAATTTTTTTGTCGTGATTTTTCTACCGCACTTTTTATGTCGCACTTTTTCTGCCACGATTTTTCTGTTGCACTTTTTCTACCACGATTTTTCTGCTGCACTTTTTCTGTCGCACTTTTCCTGCCGCATTTTTTCTGTCACACTTTTCCTGTTGCACTTTTCCTGACGCACTTTTCTCTATCAATAATACATGCCCAAATAACCTTTCACAAAATATATATTCAATGATATTCAATAGGTTCAAGTGTGATTAAATGAGAGAGCCTTGCCTCTTATTTATACTTTCATGTAGCATCCCACTTTCCTTATTTTAGAGATTTCTCCATTAAATTTATTATTTAAATAATTTCTTTTGCAAACACTTTGACTACTTTGGCCTTTTGGGGCTTCTAGATGACTCATGAGGGTTCTCCAACTTCACATGGCCATAACTCTCCAACCGTGAGGAGTTATGTGATGTTCCACATACCACCGGAAATGGCATGACATGTACTATCCATATAGAATAGTATTACATGTATATATATCAAAACTCATACCATTATCCATAAAAAAAAACTTGGGTCCATTACCCAAACCTTTGTGCTACCAGAATTTGCTACTGAACTTTCTTCAAGGGTTGACATCAATGACAACTAACCCAATTAATCAACACCTCTCACCACTAAATCATATTTGTTCAATCCTTCCTTGTTCTTCCTTCTCTTTTATTCTGACAATAGATATCAAACCATGTCTTCTAGCGCTAATATGGTTGTATTACTCCCTATATCCATGACTAAGTTATCCTAGGAGTCTGGAAAATAACATAATAGGATAATACATTTCTCCTCCTAAGTGAGTTTAATATCCACATAACATAATTGGCTTATAATGGTATTAAAAACATTTAAATTCTCAGTCACCGAACTTCCCTCACTCATCCTCAGAAGATACATTTTATTTATGAGAAACACCTTATTTACCTAGGATTTTTACTAGTACAAGCATCCCAACTTGTCCCACCATTTCTTGGTCGAATCTTCACCTGATACATTCAACAATACCTAATTTGCAAGACAAAGTCAAATCGTTCTCCTTGGTATTCTCTCGAGTTTCTCCCATTCTTCCGTCAACATACCTATCAACATGGTACCTAGACAAACTATTATACATTTTTCTCAATCTACAAGGAAATATTCAATTTTAAGCTTCCAAAGCTCAAAATTCTGGCCATTTAACTTTTTGATCTCTATTCTCGAGCTACTCGCCATTCTTTAACACAATATTTAAAGATTTATGACTTATGAATCTTACTGAACCTAAGGTTTATCTCATATCCAAGGTTGTTAAACCGAGCTTTGATACCACATGTTAGGAAATGAGAAACACTTCCACACTAAACCTATCAGAAGAGAGGAAGAAATATTTAAACAAGAAATTAAATGACACAACAAACACACAATACACATATTTTTTACCCTGGATACCCAAATTGGGAAAACCAACATTCCTTGAGCATTCTTCTCTCTTGTTGTCTTATTCATTAAGAATAAAAGGGTACATGTCTAACCTTGGTCCTCACCTAAGAAACAATTGACATCATACCTTATTTCTTTACACAAGAAATGTTGATTAAGGTTGGTTATCATTGATGTCAACCCTTGAAGAAATCCCGATAGCACAAAGGTTTGGGTATTGGACCCAAGTTTGTTTGATGTAAATAGGACTCATTATTGTCTTGTCATGGTTGCTAATAAGTACAGATGGATGAACTCCAAAGTGGTCCCCTTATGGTGAAAGCCCTCACAGGAATACGCTTTACGAATTGAGTTATCCTAGAAGTATGGTTAGAGAGCCCATGCTTAATTGTGGAATAATGAGATGAAGGACAATGAATTTGTCAGTGCAACTATCCTAGATGCATATTTCTTGTCATGCCATTTTCGGTGGTATGTGGAACGTCACATAACTCCTCACAGTTAGAGAGTTATGACCATATGAAATTGGAGAACCCTCATGAGTCTTATAGAAGCCCCCAAGACTCAAAGTGTCTTGCAAAAGAAATTATTTTAAATGGA
>JZKD02S1668967.1:328827-340357 GCA_000966675.3 Picea glauca | reverse complement strand
CCCAAGGGTATCCGTAGAGGCCATAGGAGTATTGAAGAACACTGGGGATTTCTACCTAAATGAATAATCCACTTACATCAAAATCTATGGCATTCCTTAGGAAACCCATACTCTTTTAGTATACGTGCCCAAAAAGTTTCTCATTCAGAAAATTGGATGTTAGATCACATTGCATGGTTTCAATACATGCATGATCAAGCATCAAAATAAGTTATTCCCAACTAATCCATTATACACGGGTATGTATAAATTGACATATTCTAGTTGGGTCAAGATGGAAAGGGAAAAGATCAATAAATACCATTTTAAGCAAGAAAGGATTCAAATTCATCATCCCATAAATATTATTGCAAACCACATGTGAAATGAATATTTATTTCCCTTTCAAGCATGAATAAAATGAAGTTGAAAAATCTCATAGAAGAGCATTAACTTATGAATAATTTATAAATAATTTCTAGACTATTATTGAAGAAAAAGAAAAGAAAAAGAAAGAGGAACTTGAGAAAGTTGTTGTTGAAAGATTATTTCTTTAAGAGAAGCGAAAAGATTAGGAAAAGAGAAGAACATAAGTACTTAAAAAAATTCAAAGGAGAGGATGTGGCCAAAAGGAAAGTAGAGGCATAAACAAAATTTTTTAAGAAAGAAGAGATAAGAAAGAAAAAATAAGTTGATGCTAGGAAGAAGGAAAATATTGTAGAAAATAAGAAGGTTGCCGAGAACATAGCCAAGGTAGATGTAGAAGCTAAGAATAAATACAAGACAAAAGAAGAAGCCCATATTTCAAAAGTTGAATTAGAAAAATCGAAAAGGAGAGAAGAAGAGTTGAAAGCTAAAGCTAAGGAAAAAAGGGTTTAAATGAAATGGATTTCAACACCTACCAAAAAGATTGAGAATCAAGAAAGGGATTTGAACAATCAAGAAAGGAATCAAAACATACAAGCGGAATCAATTATCCAAGAAAGGGATTCAAACAATGAAGAAATGAATCGGAATAGGAAATAGGAATCAAACCCCTAGGTGGAAGAAAAATAGGAACTTAATATCGAAAAAGGGGAACCAAATAGCCAAGCAGAGGAACCAAGATGATTAATATTCCTCTTCTTCTTTTTTGTATAAATACTATAGACACAATAGAGAAAATCCTTTTTGCTTGGAATTGTAAACTACTTTCAATATTACTTGAGAAGCCAACTTGCCACTATTTGAAGAGTGATTATGGTGCATGTTATAATGACTATGAGATTGTTTATTTTTTTTGTAGGTTATTCTCATGCAATGGTAATGAGTTCTTGTTTTTGTGATTCAATTAGTTTCTAACGATGAATAAGAAATGGTCACTAGTTACTGAAATGAGGTTAATTTGATTCTATGATTGGTTATCTTAATTTTTTTAACCATTAACTTACAATATCTTATTTTCTATCATGATGATTGGAATTTTTTATATTTCATGTTCATATTTTGTTCTCAAATCCTAGCCATGTGTTTGGAGTAGGATTTCATTTGTTATTATATTTAGGACTGTAGTTTAGGATTTAGATACCTGAATCTAAAGCTCATATATCCATATGGAAATCAGGCCAACATACTAGAGGAGGTTTCTATTCTAAATAGAGAAAAGACTAATCGTGCCTTAGCTTTGGGAAACATTCCTTAGTTCGATGACAAACATTTGCTTGCGTCAACATTTTAGTGTTATAAGGATGGATTTCATCCTTTTATGGCTGAACATGGTAGTAGTTCTCAACAACATGCCCTCTATTATGAAAATAAGGATTGAATTTGAAAATCTCGACACTCCACCATCTAAAGCTCATTCTGAAGTTGAGATTGAATATGATTTTACCGTACCCAAATAGAAAGTCCATTCCCTGATACTTATAACTTGAGAATTCTCTTACGAAGTTGGAAAGAAATTACCCCTTTTACAATAACTACCCAAAGATAAAAGAGTCCATAGAAACATTGTCCAAACTGAAGATAATGTTTTTTCTCATGGTTTAGATGACATTGTTTCTCATTCTTTGAGTGAGATTTTTGAGCCTCTAGATTAGATTCCTCCTCCCACGCCATCTATTAGTCTTGGGCATTCATATTCAAAGACAAAATCTACCAAGAAATGTAGAGATGAAATATATCGTCACATCATGGCTAATGTGAATGCATATTAGAATCAACCTGTTTGGTTAAGTTAGGATGCCAGTGCATTTCACATACAACTTCATGAGCTCCCCAAGCATTCCGAGAGACTACTACGTAAATTTGATCGAGACAAATCTGGACCACCATAAGACCACAATAATTTTTTTGTGTTAACAATTAGGTTAATGAACATCCAACATCCTCTTGTTCTTCTTCTGGTTGTTGTTGTTCTTCTTCTATTTTTTCTTCTTTTAGATCTTCCTCATCATCCTTCTCTTCTAATTATTTTCTTCCTTATTTCACCTTCTGTACATCTGTCTTATCAATCATTACATTGATGCTTTCTACAATTTTTTTGAGTCTTGGACTGAATCATTTACATGCTTTGATTTTGCTTGAATACTCAACTAATATGCCCGTGTCAAATCAGGATTCAAATTTTTGAAGTCTGCCATCTTCTCTTTTTATATTGCATTTGTTTCCAAATACTTTGAAATGATTTACATTTTCCGGTCTTCCTTTCCATAAATCGTAGAGAGTATTATCAATGTTACTTCTAATAATTCCTTTGTTCAGGATGTGAACTTCTATATGTACCATTTGTGCCCAAAACATGTCACTCAACTTGGAATATTTTAACATGGTTCTGGCCATTTTCTGTAATATTATGTTCTTCCTTTAGACAAATCCATTTTCCGAGGCATTCTGGCTACCAAGAATTGTCTCTTTATTCCATGTTTTCCATAGAAATCCATGAATTCCTTTTATGTAAACTCTCCTCCATTTTCTGATCTTAAACACTTGATTTTCAAATCCATATCGGTTTCAACCATCTCTTTGTATATATTGAAGTGTTCAAATGCCTCTGACTTCTTCCTGAGAAAGAAAACTACAATCATTCTTGTGTAGTCATCAATCAGTAACATAAAGTATTATTCACCATTTAATCCCTTCATTCTTTTAGGTCCACATAGATCAATGTGTACAATCTCCAATGGTTTTTTCATGTAGTACTCTTTTGACTTGAACTTGGTCTTGGTTTGTTTTCCTTGTAGAGAATGCTCACATAGAGGATTTGTTGGCTTTGAGATCTCAAGAATTTCTTTCACTACTTCCTTTCTACTGATTTTGAGAAGGTTATCAAATTTTATGTGACCCATCCTTCTGTTCCAGATCCAACTTTCATTTTCCTTTCCTCAGTAACATTTTCCCCTTCCAATATCATTTATGACATATATGTTGTTTGAGGTTCTTCTAGCTGTAGCCACCAATTTTCTTGTTCCTTATTTTCTTATCTCACATTTTTTTTGAGTCAAGCAAAATTTTGTATCCTTGATCACACATTTGAATGAAAATTAGAAGATTATGATTCATATCTTCGAACAATAGAACATTTTATTCCTTGGCATATTTGCTTCCAACATTGACTATGCCTCTACCTATTATTTTGGTTGAGTTATCATTTACAAATTAAACTAATCCATCTTGTTTCTTATTCAAGGTCAAAAACTTGTTCGTGTCACCTGTCATATGCTTCTAACAACCACTGTCAACATACCACCCACTTTTCTTGTGTTGCGCTTGTAGAGCAAGACACTAATCTTCAGTGTTGAATTGATCCTGCTTTCCTCTCCATATTATTTGTGGTTCTTGTTTATAACTGGTTATATCCTGCTTTGGTTCCTTTGGAGGAACAATCAGTCTACAATATTTGGCCATGTGTCCAAAATTGTTGCACTTGTAGCACTCTATTTCATTACTTGGTGAACCAAAACTGTTGTGATTTTTAATTTGTGCTTCATGTGACTTTTTGGGATAAGATTTGTTTGAATAACCTTCATAGTTGCTTATGTTCTTTGCATAGGCTCTACAATTTGCATCTTTGTGACCAAAATTGTTACAAGAATAACATAAACCAAGAAAAATAGTTTGATACCTGAATGTAGGGGTTCTTCTGAATGGTGTTGCTCTTCTGAAGCCTTCTTCTTGAGATGTTGTTGATTTCTAGTTTTGTGTTCTAAATATTCTAGGTGGTCCAGTTCCTTTGTGAGTTTCTTCTTTGGATATTTCTACATAGGTTCTTTGTTATACTTCCTTCTCTATTGTCTTGGATATTGGGATTTTCTCAGTCTACATATGTTTGTATCCTATCTCAGACTTGTCATAGTATGGAATTTGACTGCTAATGATCTCATCCAATATTTTGGTATTATTTTGATGTATATCTTTCTTATGAATATATTTTCTTAAGGTGACTATTTCTACTTCCAAGATTTCAATCATCTTCTCCTTATCTTCTAACTGATTTTTGAGTTTTTCTTCAATCCTTATGCCTTCTTCTACATGGATTTTTAGCTTCGTGATTATCTGCTCAATTTCTTTTGAGTTGGAATTTTGAGATCCTTCTTTCTTCTTTAACTATGCCTTGAGTAACTTGATTTTATTTCTTTCTTTACCTAGTTCTTCTAAGGCACTGATTAATTCTTCTCTGAGATCGACTTCGTCTTCTTCTTTGGAATATTCATAATCTTCTTCATGATCTTCTACTTCCATGAAGAGTACTCTTTCTAAATCATTGTCACTATCATCATCCTCTTATGATGAAGATCAGTCTTCCTTTGAGTAGAAACTTTTCTTATCATCATCCTATTATGATCATCCTCTTATCATCATCCTCTTATGATGAAGATCTGTCTTCCTTCATCTCCAGTTTCTCAAACTTGGCTCTAAAAGTTTGAAGATTAGCTCCCTTGACTTTGGTATCTCCTTCATAAATATTTTGAAGTTTATCCAAAATATCCTTTGCGTTCTTGCAATTCATAACTTTGACAAATACTGAATCATCCATACTGCTCAAAATGATGCCTTTAGCCTTTGAATCACTTTCACTGAGTTTATTTCCATCTTTATTAGTTGGGGGAGTGGATGGTGTTGTATATTCGTCTACTACTAACTTCCAAACATCAAATCCCTGTGTCTGTAAAACGGTTTGCATCCTTTTATTCCAAAAGGTATAGCTCTGACCATAAAACCTTGGTGCTCCAATCTCAGTGTATTCCGTGATCTCCTTCCAGTGGTTAAACAATTTCTTGAAGGACTTTCTCTGAAACCAATTATTGGAATACTGAGAGGGGGTGGGGGTCAATCAATATGAGAACTTTTATATTACTTTTAACCACAATATGTAATCATTAACATCATAAAAAATATATCATCAATATATCATGAGAAATATAAATAAAAATAGCATAATAGACATCCATAGAAACACAATACACTATAATTTACGTGGAAATCCAAATGGGATAAAACCACAAAATGATTTTCTTATATATCAAAAGAATACATTAATTGGAAGCACCAACTTCCCAATTCTCCAGCTACAACTGGAAGGAGTCTATGACCCCCTATTCATAGGCTCCAACCCGAAGGAAGCTCCAAGTCCCTAAATTCTCTGGCTCAAATAGAAAGAGGCTACAACCCCCTGGTTCTTAGGCTCCAAACTGAAGGAAACTCCAACTCCCTGTGTTATTTGGAACCAACCAGAAGGAGGATATGACCCCTTTTCCTTGCTCCGTTCCGTTGCCCTAAAATATAAATATAGACCAAACTGTCACTACCACTAATACTATCGTTGCCTCTGATAATCAACCTGTAATCAACTTGTCATTCAATCTGTCACTGTCATATCAAACTGTAACCTGCCACTATCCCATCAATCTGTAACTGATCATCAACCTGTAACCTATCACTGTCCCATCAATATGTAACCTACCATTGTATCTATCACTGATATATCAACTAGATCTACTCATATATACCATATCAACATCAAGTATCCAAATCATGTACCACAATGTACCTCAAGCATGCATCATACCATATACCATAAGATATGCCTCAAATATATTCCAATATCATAAATATGTGCTTCTAACAATGAACCATAACAACCAAATACAATGTACCAAGGATATGTCTCAAGCATGTATCAATGATATCAAAACATGGACCTCAACCATATGCAACCATAAACCAAAAGGGTCCTCCAAGACATGCCTCAAACATGTGCCATACCATCCATGATACAAGCGTCAACCAAACATATACAAGACATACCTTTACTCATGAATAAGATCTGAAGCATATCATCACAGACCTACAAACCAACCTGTGAAAATCATCTTCAACAAATAAGAGATGGTTTATTCTTCAATGGATTTTCACGGATCCATGACCTATTCTCACTGCAACTCGCAGATGTATGTGCCTTCCTTCACTGAAACTCACAGATGTCCATGCCTTCCTTCACTATAACTCACATATGACCTCAGAAATTCAACTTCTCTTCGAATTTTCTTTTCTACCTTAGACTATACTTCTTCACATTTCACTACCTCAAATATACCACGAAAAATATTTACAAAAAACAATTGAAAGATAGATAATCATTGAACCTCTGTGTGTGTTGTGAAGGAATTATTGTGGTGTATTTATACCTTTTCAAGATAAATTCTATCCTTGCTTTATGGATTTCTTGTTACAACCACTTTATCCTTTGACCGATACTTGTAACTATTTAGGGACTCCATAACCAAAATTCGAGGCTTCCATCATCATGACCTCATAACTCCTCAACCATGAGGAACCACATGGCATACCACCTATCACCAGAAATGACATGACGAGGACTATGCATCTATGATTGTGTTATCTACATTCACACTATCCTTCATGTAATTATTCCTCAAACAACTTTAGGATTCATGGATACACCTATGGGTTTCTCGTAGACTTCTTCAAAGTGTCTTCCCATGAGGGCCATGCTTAGAGCTAGACCATAAGGGGACCACTTTGGAGACTTCTCCAAATACACCCATCATATATGTTGAAATCAATGAAAACCACTGCTTGTTTACATCAATGACAACCGACTGTCCAACAATATAAACATGAACATTGATGATGGAGCATGTCAAGCCCATCTGTGATCGTTTTTAGCCCCATTGTATATTTTTTTCATATGCAATTCTAAGTGAGACAAGTCTTTCCTCAAGTTCTGACAGTGTACTTGCAATGGGAAATTGCAAGTTGCATATTATCTGGTCTGGTGTTGCAAACCATGTAAGCTTCCCATTTTCAACTACTCTTTTGCAACCAATACATATCTTCTTAGAAGAGAATGTTTTTTCACATGCACTCAAGATAAGATATTATTTCTTCAATTCCTTGCTCAGGTGTTGAATGTTCTTTGAAAAATGAAACTGTTCACAAATTGCACATTCATTTCTAGGTATGTCTTGGATGTATTTCACATAGATTCAACATGTTTGTTTCTTTTTTACATTGATATGCTCAACACATGAACACCCACTTTTTCTTTTCTATCTAAGTTTTGCATTGGAATATATTTGTTTTAATTTTTCATATTCCACACTTGCTCTTTTACTACCACTCCTTTTTGCATTGATTAAATCTTCATCTTCTGCATGTGCATCCTTTCTCACCCCTTGATCGGTATCAAACCTTCAATTTCATTTGTTTGTTTCACATGCCATCTTTTTTAGTCTATGGTAACTAAGTCTCTCAGCTACATGTTTATTTTATTTATGAAAAACCATTCCACCAACTGCATTGATATTTTCTTGTGTAATTTTATCGTCACATTGTGCATTTTGTTCATCTTTGTGTCTTCCCGATACATGTACAAGAACCAATACATTGTTGCACATGTTTTTTCTTAATGCCAACACTGTATCTTTATCATTCCTATTTCCATGTGTATTCATTGCACCCACTATGCATTGGTCATAATGATCATCACATTTTTCACTGTACTTCTCACTTAGAAATTGATCATAGTGAATGTGAATTATTTGTGTTTCAAATGAAAACACATCAGTTGTTTTATCACAGTTCGAGTGAGATGAATACAAGTCGAAAATATTTCTATCATGGAGGGACCACACTTGGATATTTACATTGAAAATGAATGATATCCATTGCAAACTGTTAGTAACATTTTTCGTCTGAGGCACAAGAGTATTCAGGATTGCAAATGGCGCGAGGAGCGTTGGGCGCAGCTCACAGAAGAAATCTATTTCAGGCTTAAATCAAGCGAGCGGGCACTTCATTCTTCTGTGGAAAGAATTCATCGACAGAGCAGAGCAGCGGTTGATGGGTTGTTGCAGCTAACCGAGTCACGCTAAGTATGGCGCAAAAGGGTTTTCAAGGGGCGTAAACCGCGATCAGTACAAGCGTAGTAGTTATTTCTTGAACTCGGGGTTCGTAATATCGGAGGGCGGACTATGTATTTTAGTTGCACGAGATTGTGAGTTACGAAAAGTGCCCAGAGGGGGTCAACGTTAGCTGACCATCGCATCTCGGGACTTCGCGAGGGGAGAATGCCAAAGTTCGATACTCCAGCTCGCGAAGCCGCGAGTTGCGAGAGGCGTTAGTACTTGGGCTCTAGCTGACTGTTACATGCAGAGAGCGATGACCAGAAAGGGGGCCTGACCCGTATCGCCATCTCGAGGATCGGGAGTTTAAAAAAGGGAGTTGAGGATCTTTGACCCACAAACTCACAAATCGCGAAAGGGAAATGACTTTTAAAGTTGGGCCCATAGTATCAAGGGGCAGTCTCAGCTCTCCATTTGAAGCGGACACCTGAAGGCCGATTGAGCCCTCTCGACGTTTCATCCATCGCGACCCCAAGCCGTAAGGAGCAGCTCCGTCATATTCCCGATGCACGAAGTGTCGGGAGCGTCCAAGACCCGGGCCCACGATATTACCGAGTGAGTTTCAGGACCGTCAGATCTCAAAAGGATGCGTGGCACCTGATGGAGTCGTCTCGACGTTTCTCTCATCGCGATTTCAAAAAGCAAGGATCAGCTCCTTCTTATTCGCGAACGTCGAAAGCCCCTACGGGAATAAAAGCAGGGTCATGGTTCGTGATCACTTGGAAAATAAAACAGCTAAGCAAAAGGGGTCAAAAGCGTCGAGTCCAGTCGCCGAAAGGATCCTCCCGATTTCCAGGTACCATCGGATACAATTTCACTCCTGGTTTCCACTTGGAGTAAATGAAGGCAAGGACGGGTGGTTGAAACCTCCTTTCATCCATTAAGTGCGAGGTATGGAGGGTCTGGCAAGCGGTCTGCTCGAAGGAGTTCTGTGTACTGATTTTTTCAAAGAAGCCATGCCAACGTCCTCGACTAGGCAGAGAAGTCTGTGCACACTAGCCCGACACTTAATGGCTCAGCTACCCTCCCCCTACAAGAGTCATGTGCAGTTAAGGTGGCGTCTGACAGGGATTATCCGTTCGAATTCAGATGAAGGGACACCACGCTTTGATGGCTGAACATGCCTCTGTTAGGTGAATTTTCCTGAGTATATAGACTCAGTCTTTGTATTTTGTAAAGGATCGATGGTTGAGAAAGGCTCCCGATTGTAAAGTTTTGATGAAGCACTAGTCGCTCTGGTTAATGTATAAGGCATTTGAGACTTCTTACTTTATGGATGTCAGCCTCTTTTCCATCTCTTGTATACTGTGTTAGAACAACTCGGAATTGGAGGATCCAGTCGAGTTGTAGTTGTTATAGGATGATGTAGGTTGGATCACTGTAACAGTTACATTGTTTCTAATCGGTTCATGTTACTTTCGTAGCGTTGAATGACTTAGAATTGGAGGATCCAGTTGAGTCACTCTTCAGCTCCTTGAAGCTCTGGACCAAGAGGATCTTGGCTTCTGATCTTTTCATCCTCAAGCTCTTGAAGGCTTGTCACCCGAGGAAGTCTTTCTCACCCTTCTCACAAGTCTTCCCTCTGTCACCCTTTAATCCATTTACTGACAGAAGTTGGATCAAGACCTCCCTTGCTGCATACATACCAGGCCCGGTCTCCTGAGTCAAAGTTTTATCTTCTTGAGTCTTTACCCATTTGATCACCCCATTTATTAAACCGTGACATAAAAACTGATGGGCGTCGGGCTCTTCTCCTGCAAGCAATCCAGGAGTGACTTATGACGCTAACATTTCTGGCATCGTTGCCAGGGATGAAGTTGAAAATTTTCCCCGGGATTGAATGACATTGAACCTCTGATTGCGAAGGTGCATCGGGTATTAGAGCCTTTGAAGATTGCTACTGTGCACCTGGCGACTCCATTATGACGAATCCACTGGGGATAACCTACTCTACTAATTGTGGCTTTCAGAGGAAGACACACGCGGTCTCATTCAAAACTGCCTCTAGCTACACCTGAAACTGATCCAGAGGTGGTTCTCAGAAAAGGAAAGGCCTCTGAAGAAGAAGCTTCCACCTCTGAACCAGGTAATCCGCCATCTCTTTTTGTAGGAACTCCATTTTCTCCTCCTCGGTTTCTTAATGGACCTCCTCAGGGGTTTCTCATTTCCTGAATTTTGGGAGTGTTCCTACTGAGTTTTCCCCTCTCGGTCTAGGACTGGAGGGAGAAATCCTTGTCACTCCCCTCTCCTCTGAAGCTGTACCCTGGCGTAGACCCAAGACCGCAGAAGATTTCCCCACGCCTAGTTTTACCACTCCTGCGCAAAGAGGGGCACATGATTACTTGAGCTCGTTAGCCTTCTCCTTAAATCCCCTCTTGTTTCCCACTCCACTTTGGGACTCATTCCCAGTAGCCCCTTCGTGAACTCCTTCTCCTCCGATTTCTCCGCCACCTAATATTTCTATGGATGGTGCTAATCCCCCTCTGAATAGAATGGATTCCATAGTCGCTTCCATATATTCTCCCTTAGTTCTTCCCCATCCTATGAATCCTCTCCCTGCTGGAGATTACTTGAAATACATGCCCAAGTTCACCGGAGAAGGGGATGTAACTGCGGAGGAGCACCTGGATGCTTTCTACAGTTACGCAGACAACCTCAATATTGAGAATGAAGATGTCTGGATGAGAGTCTTCATCCAGAGCCTGGATGGTGAGGTGAGGAAATGGTTCAGAGGATTGGCCCCGGGATCTATTGTTGGGATCGAAGCCCTGGATAGTGCTTTCCTGAGGAAGTGGGGCGATAGGAAAGATTTTATGTACTACATGAAAGAGTTTGGGTCTTTGAAGAATATGGAAGGAGAGTCTGTCTCTGACTTCTCCAAAATATTTAATAAGATGTATAATAAAATCCCTGCCAAAATAAAACCCTCAAAAGCCTCGGCCAAGATTTCTTATGCTAGTGCGTTTGGTCTAGATTTATGTCTTCTATTGAGAGAAAGAAGAGCCACTTCTTTAGCCCAAATGCAATATGTGGCCATAGAGGTGGAATCCAATGTGTTAGCAGCTGACAGACTGAGGAACAAGGCCGACGCAGACAGAAGAAAGGGAAGGTCGGAAACCTCAACTTCTGGATCATCGGTGCCCCAC
>JZKD02S1668967.1:280046-325915 GCA_000966675.3 Picea glauca | reverse complement strand
TTAAACCCCAAGAAATCTCTGTTCGCCATGCAGGAGGGAAAATTACTAGGCCACATAGTATCAGCGGAAGGAGTCAGGATTGACCCTAGCAGAGTTGAGGCAATACAAGCCTTATTAGTCCCGAGGTCCAAGAAGGAGGTCCAATCCTTCCTTGGCAAGATTAATTTCCTAAGGAGGTTTGTGCCTAACTTTCCCGAGGAGGTAAAGCTTATAACAGCCATGCTAAAGAAAGGAAATGAAGTGAGGTGGACTTCTGAATCACGAAATTCCTTTGAGAAAATAAAGAAGGCCCTGTCTGGAGCCCCTATGCTTATCAGTCCTGATTACTCAAAGGACTTCCTTATTTTCTCCTTTGCTTCACCTGACACGGTAGTCGTTGTTTTATTACAAATAAACAAGGAAGGGCTAGAGCAGCCTATTGCCTATTTCAAATGAGCATTAAGGGATGCTGAAGTCAGGTATGACACTATGGAGAAGCAAGCCTATGCCCTGGTAAAGGCTCTCAAGGCGTTCAGAATCTATGTCCTGCAGTAAAAAATCCTCGCTTACGTCCCCTCGGCTAATGTTAAAGACATTCTTATCCAGCCTGACATAGACGGGAGAAGGAGTAAGTGGATAGCCAAGATTCTTGAGTTTGACCTGGAAATAAAGCCTACCAAATTGATCAAAGGTCAGGACCTAGCCAAGCTATTGGCTGAATCCAATTGCCAAGCTTTGGGGATAAGTTTCATCAACGAATGCTCAGGAATCCAGCAGGGTCGACTGTCTGAAAGAGACCCTCAAAGGGAGCCCCCATTGGCCCGGTGTCCTTGGTATAAGGATGTCATATACTTCCTGCAGGAGTGGCGGCCTCCAGATGGTCCGCCAAGAAACAAAGCAAGAGCTCTGAAGCTCAAGGCAGTCAGATATTTCCTTATTGATCAAATATTATACTGGAAAGACCCCCTGGGGGTACTGTTAAAATGAATGGATCCACAAGAGGCCGACAGGATCATGCTTGAATTTCACAGCGACCCATGTGGAGGGCACCACTTCTGGAAGTCCATAGCCCACAAAATCCTCAAGGCTGGATACTACTAGCCCACCTTGTTCGCTGATGTCCATACAAGAGTTAGAGCATACATTACATGCCAAAGATTTTCAGGAAAGCAACAGCTCAAGTCTCTGCCTTTACAGCCTGTGGTTGTTTCGGGACCCTTCCAGCAATGGGGCCTAGATTTTATTAGAGAAATCCACCCTACTTCCAGTGGGCAGCACAGATGGATCTTGACTACCACGGAATTCTTTACCAAATGGATTGAAGCTATCCCCACCAGGAGCACTTCCCACAAGGTAATTATTGGATTCCTGGAAGATCTCATCACAAGATTCGGTTGCCCAAGAAAGATCATTACAGATAATGCAACCTCATTCAAGGCTGAACCGCTGGTTAAGTTATGTGGTAAATTCATAATCAAGCTGATTCACTCCACTCCGTACTATCCCTAGGGAAATGGTTTAGCAGAATCCTCCAATAAAAGTCTCATAAGGATCATCAAAAGATTATTGGAGGACAACAAAAAGGCTTGGAATTCAAAGMTGAAATTCGCTCTATGGGCTGATCGGGTGACTACAAAGAGATCTATAGGCATCTCCCCTTTCCAGTTAGTATACGGAGCAGAAGCTGTCTTCCCTTCTCAGCTGGCCATTCCCGTAGAAAAATTCTTCCAGGATTATCAAGAAGAGCCTAATGACATGGTCAGAAGGATTCACCAACTGGTAGAATTCTAGCAGGTCAGAGAGTAGGTGATGATCAGAGTTCAGGACCACCAGCAAAGGATCAAGTAGGTTTTTGATAAGAAAGACAAGAAGGAGGAGTTCCAGGTAGGAGACCTGGTACTGAAATGGGATGCTCCTAAACAAGACAAGGGCAAGAACGACAAATTTGAAGCCCTGTGGATAGGGCCCTTCAAAATCTCAGAGGTTTTCTCGAATAACACATATCGGCTACAGGATTTGGAGGGTGAAGAAGTTTTCATCAGCCCAGTAAATGGGCATTTTCTTAAAAAGTGTTTTGTCTGAGCCTTCCGTGGCTCCTGTGTTTTGTAAATATTGTCTTTTTTGTTCTTCATTTTTTCTTTTATTGTTTCGGCTTGGTAAATGACTCCATAGCCCAACAGCAAGGCACTGGAAGTGCAAAATGAGTCCTTAGAGCATCACAGGGATGACTCTATCCCCCATGGAGCCTAATGTTAGTAATATTTTTCGTCCGAGGCACAAGAGTATCCAGGATTGCAAATGGTGCGAGGAGCGCTGGGCGTAGCTCACAGAAGAAATCTATTTCAAGCTTAAATCAAGCGAGCGGGCACTTCATTCTTCTGTGGAAAGAATTCATCGACAAAGCAAAGCAGCGCTTGATGGGTTGTTGCATCTAACCGAGTCGCGCTAAATATGGCGCAAAAGGGTTTTCAAGGGGCGTAAATCACGATCAGTACAAGCGCAGTAGTTATTTCTCGAACTCGGGGTTCGTAAGTTCAGAGGGCGGACTATGTCTTTTAGTTGCACGAGATTGCGAGTTATGAAAAGTGCCCAGAGGGGGTCAACCTTAGCTGACCATCGCATCTCAGGACTTCGTGAGGGGAGAATTCCAAAGTTCGATACTCCATCTCACGAAGCCGCGAGTTGCTAGAGGCGTTAGTGCTTGGGCTCTAGCCAATGGTTACATGCCGAGAGCGCTGACCAGAAAGGGGGCCCGACCCTTTTCGCCATCTCGAGGATTGGGAATTTAGAAAAGGGAGTCGAGGGTCTTTAACCCACGAACTCATGAATCACGAAAGGGAAAGAACTTTTAAAGTTGGGCCCACAGTATCAAGGGGCAGTCTCAGTCGTCCATTTGAAGCGGACACTTGGCGGTCGATTGAGCCCTCTCGGCATTTCGTCCATCGTGAACCCAAGCCACAAGGAGCAGCTCCATCATCTTCCTGATGCGTGAAGTGTCGGGAGCATCCAGGACCCGGTCCCACGATATTATCGAGTGAGTTTCAGGACCGTCAGATCTCAAAAGGACGCGTGGCACCCGATGGAGCCGTCTCGGTGTTTCGCTCATCGCGATTTCAAAAAGCAAGGATCAACTCCTTCTTATTCACGAACGCCGAAAGCCCCTATGGGAATAAAAGCAGGGTCACGGTCCGTGGTCACTTGGAAAATAAAAGAGATAAGCAAAAGGGGCCGAAAGCATCAAGTCCAGTCCCCAAAAGGATCCTCGCGATTTCCAGGTGCCATCAGATACAATTTCTCTCCTAGTTTCCACTTGGAGTAAATGAAGGCAAGGACGGGTGGTTGAAACCTCCTTTCATCCATTAAGTGTAAGGTATGGAGGGTCTGGCAAGCGGTCTGCTCAAAGGAGTTCTGTGTACTGATTTTTTCAAAGAAGCCATGCCAAAGTCCTCGACTAGGCAGAGAAGTTTGCGCACGCTAGCCCGACACTTAATGGCTCAGCTACCCTCCCCCTACAAGAGTCATGCGCAATTAAGGTGGCGTCTGACAGGGATTATCCATCCGAATTCGGCTGAAGGGACACCATGCTTTGATGGCTGAACATGCCTCTATTAGGTGAATTTTCCTGAGTATATAGACTCAGTCTTTGTATTTTGTAAAGGATCGATGGTTGAGAAAAGCTCCCGATTGTAAAGTTTTGATGAAGTGCTAGTCGCTCTGGTTAATGTATAAGGCATTTGAGAATTCTTACTTTATAGATGTCAGCCTCTTTTCCATATCTTGTATACTGTGTTAAAACAGCTCGGAATTGGAGGATCCAGTCGAGTTATAGCTGTTATAGGATGATGTAGGTTGGATCATTGTAACAGTTACATTGTTTCTAATCGGTTCCTATTACTTTCGCAGTGCTAAACGACTTAGAATTGGAGGATCCAGTTGAGTCACTCTTCAGCTCCTTGAAGCTCCGGACCAAGAGGATCTTGGATTCTGAGTTTTTCATCCTCAATCTCCCAAAGGCTTGTCGCCTGAGGCAGTCTTGCTCGCCCTTCTCACAAGTCTTCCCTCTGTCACCCTTTAATCCATTTACTGAGAGAAGTTGGATCAAGAACTCCCTTGCTGCATACATACCAGGCCCGGTCTCCTGAGTCAAAGTTTTATCTTCTTGAGTCTTTACCCATTTGATCACCCCATTTATTAAACCGTGACATAAAAACTGATGGGCGTCGGGCTCTGCTCTTGCAAGAAATCCAGTAGTGACTTATGATGCTAACACAAACACAATTCCCCACCCTCTATCTTTCCTTTTTCATTTCACATTTCCATATTTACAAGATACTTCTACCAATTTGCAATAGTTTTTGTATTTCCTACAAGCCCATGTCTCAGATATTCATGCAAGCAATGCAATGCATTCTGGTCACCACTTTTCATTGGAATACAAAAGGATTACGCAATGTAAAGTCTCAAGAATTTTTCATCGAACTATGTGGCTATCAAATAACAAATTTCTTTAAACAAACTATCATTGCATCTAGACATGATATGAATCAAACTGCTCAATCCATAAGAATTTGTCTTGTCCATATTACATTTCCAATAGTATTCAAGGTTTTTTCACATCGATGACAAGCAAGTATCAGGTTTTTCAAGATTGTGTTTGGATAGTTTCTTTTATAGCAATGGTTCATAGTGATTGCTAAT
The DNA here is from genome assembly GCA_000966675.3 of Picea glauca. Taxonomy (NCBI): domain Eukaryota; kingdom Viridiplantae; phylum Streptophyta; class Pinopsida; order Pinales; family Pinaceae; genus Picea; species Picea glauca. Next base: position 321,238 of record JZKD02S1668967.1, on the reverse strand, counting down.
AGGATTTGCATCATAAAAAAAAATGCAATATGGATGTGCATTTGAATTTTGGTTGAAATGCAAATAATTTATTTTCCTCATTAGTGACCAAACTGTAATTGATATATTTAACCATTTTTCTAACCATCGTATGAAAAATGTATCTCCCCATATCCCTCCCTCATTGTCCTTTAGATTTGAAGATTCATATAGGTGCATTTTCAACATATATATGCCAATGTCGTGAATCCCATGCAATTTGTACAAGAAATCATATCCTAGCTCAAGATCATATGATTCCAATGCTTATTTATCTCCATTATGCAAAAAAAACAAGAAATGATCTATTAATCCGTTTCAAAATTCAATTGAAGAGTATCAGAAATGAAGAAATGTGTAATGCATCAAACAAACAATCCCCAAGACTATATGTAAATGCATCCAATCTAAAAACATGATTTCTATGCAGAACATGGTCAATATTTCCATCGACAATGCGTTGCCCATTATTTTCAACATATATTGTATCTTCCATGTTTGAGTTTATGTCATTCAGATAATACTTAAGCTTTGTGTATAACATTGACCAACAGAAAAAACATAAGATTCTAAATACAATCTCAAAGTAGCATACATTATTTTTGTTAGTGTTCAACTTTGATTTTCTTTGATACATGTAGTTTATGAAATAATCCTTGACCAACTTAACCAACTCCTAAAAAAGAAAAATAACATACAGCCATTTAGTTTCCTTGGCATACATGGGACACCCCAAAAATTTTTTATGTTACGATTTGATCTGTTCAAAAAATAGGTGTGCTCGTTTCACCATAGACAATATTTCTATATTTTCACCCAACCGTAGGCACAAAGGCCACCCCCTAGCACCATAACCTTGAAAGACAAAATAATTCTGGAAGCAATACAATAGACAACCAAGGTAGTGCACCTTTATCCAAGGCTAGCGCACCAAGCAAGAATAACCAAAGATCAAGTAGAAATTCCAAACCATAACCAAGAGAAATTCCAACCAAAATCCAAAATACCAGTTGTAGGAGCTACAACTGCACTTCCTCTCTAAACTTGCACACCACTAGTCTTATGCAGTTATGAGAGTAAGAGTGACAAATGAGCTCTAGCACCCTCTATTTATACTTCTCTAACTCACTTGACTGGGCCAACTTTTCTTTCTGGAGGCTAATAACTCAATATTACATATTCTCTTGAGACAACTTGTCTCATAGGGTTATTATCCAACATTTTAGGGTTTCTCTTTCTTCCCGAAATATTATAGTCTTGTCAAAGGTTACACGTGGAGGTTAAACCTCCCAGAGATACCATAATATCAACACTCCATCCTAGCTAGGGAGGTATTAAAAGAAATGGTCTTGAGAACAAACAGACCATTCAACTGATAGCATCATCATAACCACACATGTTATCTCATGATCAAATCATGAGCACCATCATCACTATACAGATAGATAGTCTCCATGGAAATCATAACAATGCCATCCAATAGAACACAACTCTGTCTATTCATAGTAGTATATAACTTCTATCTAGTGGTACAAAACCACTATCAGTAGCACACTACTACTAACCAGTGACATGGAATCACTACCAGTGGATTACATTCACCATAGTAGCATAAAACCATTGTTCGGAGACATACAGTCTCTACAACAATCATATCATCAGATATCAACTTGCATAACAATATCATGATACAAAATGAGTCATATGGGACATTCTTCCACTCACATCTGTGAGATATGGAAGAGCATCTACCCTCAAAAAGTAAAACATCATCCATGGTATATCTAGACTATTCTTCCCAAGCATAGAACAATAAATGTACCTAATTTCTAATCCTAGACCATTCACCTAACTGGGCCATTCCTCCAGCACTAATCATAGTGCAACCTGGAGAGAATGAGTTTGCCTTAGGGAATTCCTGTCCCTGATTGCTGAACCTAGACCATTCACCTAACTGGGCCATTCCTCTGGCACTAATCGTAGTGCAACGTGGAGAGAATGATTTTGACCTAAGGAATGACTATCTAGACCATTTCCTATGGAAATGACTGTCCTACACCAACCTCCAAAATAGACCATTCTTCGAAATTGCTCACAATTGTGAACATCAAAAGAATGACTTCCTGACGAGGAGGACCATTCTAATTGACCACTACTCAAAGTGACTTCCAAGAAGAATGATTTTCCTAGACCATTCCCACACACTGGCCACAAGGGGAATCAATGTCTACGGTACATCAACAATCTATCAAACCATTTTTATTACAAAAATGATTGTCCAATCTGGACCATTTTTTGAACTAGAAAATGAATTTCCATTAGAAATATCAAACCACTTTCCATACAGGAAAGGAACTTCCCAACCTGGAACATTTTCAGAACTGGAAAATGACTGTCCATAAATCAATAACATATGAGTGTTCTTTCCCAACCTGGGAGTAATCACTTCCTTTTTCAATAAGGAAGTCATCTCCATGATCCCCAACTTGTCCCTTAAGTACACAAACTTTTCATATTGGAAAGAGGATTTACGAAAATATATGTTATCTGCTCATCTATGGAGATATACTGGAGAACCAATTCTCCCCTCTAGACACTATCATGGAGAAAATAATACTCGATCTCAATGTGCTTCAACCTGTCATGGAACATTGGGTTCTATGAAATATTCACACAGCTCTAATCATCAAAATATATCACGGTCGAATTCAACACCTGATCAGACAATCCAGAAACCAACTTATGGAGCCACACTGTTTCCGTACAAGAATCATAAGCTACAATATACTCTGCTTCTGTAGTGATGAATGCATTAGACTTTTGTTTCCTTCTATCCCATGACATTGTGGGAAAGATCAAACTGAAACATATCCAAGTAACACTTCTTCGGTCATCTACACTCCCTACTCAATCTGAATCGATAAATCCATGCATATGTATATCATAACTCAAACGTCCCAAAAAAACATTTCAAGGTATTCTTTGCAATTTTTCAATTCTCATGGCTAGGTTCCACATGGAACTATTTCCACGGTAGAGAAAATATTTGGTTGAGTATTTTCCAAATACATTAATGAGCCATTCAATTGTTGATACAAGGATGGGTCTACTGGATTAGAGTCTCTCAATTTCTTCAGATCTATCATCATGGGAGTTTGCCATGGATTTTCAATATATCATCCCAGACTATTGAGGAACCATTCTGATACAATTTTTCTATCATAGGAAGTTTTCTCCATGCTTATGCTATACATGATATGCTCTACATCAAGTTACTTGAATCCATAAAATGTCTTCTTCCATCTGCATACATGGGTCTCTTTCTGCTATACCTCAAAACTTTGATATTTCTCTACGTAAGCTTCTTCCTCAATTTATATATTGGGAAGAACAATATTTTACATCCAAATGATGTAAACATCAATCCATGGATACTGCAAGAGATATACTAACATAGATAGAGGTATATCTGGTTTACTGGAACAAGTTATCGTCATAGTCTTCTCCCTCCTTCTGGAAGAACCTCTAGTTTTGAATCTCGCAATCGTTCCATTCATAAGTATTTTTCACAATTTATTTCATACACTGTTATTCATCACAACTTTCATTCCTTCTGCTTGACTTCTAATGGGTTAAAACCATGCTTATAGTCTTATGGTTCTTGGTATAATAACTAGTTGTTCTGGCTTTTCTTTCTTTCTTGGAATCTTCATGTTCTTCCTCATGTTCCTCTTTAACTTTGGGGTCCATGGAGTCTTCTATAGATTCCATGCCCTTCCTTCTTGAAGATTTCAACTTCTTCCTTTCATCATAGGAACATATATGTAGATGGAAAACCAAGGATACTTAAGGATTCTTTTCGAAGAAGACTTCTTCTAGAGTCAAACTGAACACATGCTTCTTATCATGGATGCTAATTTCAATGGGGAACATGGACATATAAGTTATAATATTCATGGATTATTCAATGGATAATATCATTTAGGATTATCTCCCTCCTAATCCTGGCTTCATGCATGAATGCATTCTCTTCTTTTGGAATTTTGCAATCAACTTCCTCCATCTAAGAGAGTCCATGCTTCCGTCTGCATCCTTATTTATTTATGCAAAGTATCAGAAGTCTTATTCTAGTTTTCTTCTTGATTACTGACTTCTTTATGGTATGAATCCTTTTGGTTCTCTTCAAGTTTGATTCTAATTTCAGCCTATCTAGAATTTGTTACTTATATAATAAATTCCTCAGGAATTTGTCACCAAATATTGTTAATGTACTTCATCTTTTTCATGTACATTACTTGACTTGTAGTCATCGTAATATCAATCCTTATCTTGTCATTCTTCCATAGGTATTGTTTCACTGACCATCTTATCTTCTAAGAAATATATACACATGATATGTACAAGAACTATGTAAACATGGTATGTACAAGAACTATGTAAACATGGTATGTACAAGAACTATGTTATAGAAGAATATTGTTACCTTGACTAGAAGAAGAAGTCTGCTTCATCCTGCTTAACTTTCTTTGAGGGTTCCTTTTCTTCGAAAACTGTTGCTTTGCGTGTTTCCTTCCTTTTCTTTAACTCGGGACAGTAGTTCCTGTAGTGACCATATTTTAGACAGTTGAAGCATTGTATTTTTGATATATCCTTTTCTTTATTTGGTTTCTTCCTTGAACCAAACTTCTTCTTATTCTTGAATTTCTTGAACTTTGGTGTGTATGCTTGATCATCATCTTTCTTTTGGGATTTCTCTTTTTCATTAATCCTTGATTCTTCTTGTGCATAACAAGTCCAAATTTATTCAAATGTGGGATACTCCATTCTTGTGTTCATGCTTGCAGTAAATGCATTCTATGTCTTGGGAATACCATTGAGTACAATATTTACTAGTTTTTTTTCTGAAATGATTTCCACAATATCTTGTAGTTGATATCTTAGTTGTGAGTTTTTACAAAGTATGATGTTATTCTATCATCATCATTCATGTTCATGTCACGAAGCTCATTCTTTAGACTCATCACTTGTCCAATATTTCTAACTGAGAAGAGGTTATTTAGGGCATCATACATCTTCTTAGATGAGTCAAGATGAGAGATGTAGGGTATCAAGTGGTCTTATATAGATTCCACTATGATACTCATAGCTTTGAGGTAATTTTCCTTGAACTTCTTCATAACTGCAACCTTTTGAGGTTCCTTCCCTTTTTTTGCTTCAAACTGTGGTTACATGATCTTGTCTTTCACAATATCCAACACTTTAGTCTTGGAAAGGATGAGGTCAATCCTTTTCTTCCATGCTATGAAGTTAGAATCCCCTTCTAACTTTTTTTCTGACTTCATAGAGTAAGTCATGACTTCTTTGACTTGGTCAACCTTTGACTTTGAAAAAAACTCAAACTTGATGCCTTTGCTTGCTGAGAGTACCATGAGGTGCACTAGGCTATCCAGGAATTAGGTCAAGCTATTCACTTAAGGTCCCTCAACAAGAGGGATAGGGTTTCATTGTTGCAACAAAACTTTGACTGCAACTGAGCAAATCCTTTCAATCTATCTTCTAGCGGTTAGATTTTTTGAAGATAGTGTGGGCCCATAACCTATTAGAAAAATAGGTTTGCTCATTTCACCATAGACAATATATAAATATTGTCACCCAACCGTACGCACAAAGGCCATCCCCGAGCACCTTAACCTTGATAGACAAAATAATTTCGGAAGCAATCCAATAGCCAACCAAGGTAGCACACCTTTCTCCAAGGCTAGCGCACCAAGCAAGAATAAACAAATACCAAGCAAAAATTCTGAACCATAACCAAGAGAAAGTCCAACCAAAATTCAAAATACCAGTTGCAACAACTGTAGTTGCACTCCCTCTCCAAACTTGCACACCACTAGTCTTATGCAGTTGTGAGAGTAAGAGTGACAAATGAGCTCTAATGCCCTCTATTTATACTTCTCTATCTCACTTGACTGGGACGACTTCTCTTTCTAGAGGATAATAACTCAATATTAAATATTCTCTTAAGTCGACTTGTCTCCTAGGGTTATTATCCAACATTTTAGGGTTTCTCTTGCTTCCCGAAATATTCTAGTGTTGTCAAAGGTTACACGTGGAGGTTAATACCTCTCGCAACTACCATAATATCAACAAGATTGATAAATATAGGTAGGAAAAAATAAAATTGGTTTGATTAAACATTATACTAATTCCATTGCAAATTTCAATGAAACAAAGTAACTATACAATGCATGAACAACAAATTATCAAGCAACAACAATGGATTGTTTTTCAACACATAACAATGGCAATGTCGTATGTCAAAATTAGAAGTCTTTCTAAGTATTATATTCAACTATGACCATCCACAAAATGCATATTAAAAACAAGAAAATAACCTAGTTGCACACATTTTTCAGATACATAAACTAATCTGGAAGACCATTAGATAAAAGAAACCCACCACAATCACCGATGTGGAACTATTTGAAATGTGGAGGTGCAGAAGTGAAACAATGTGTGAGGATAACATGTGTCAATTTTACACACAAGGATTAAAAATAGACAATATTAAGTAGACCAAGTCTATCTATGCGAACTACACAATTTCCAAAGAATTCAAGCACGACAATGCCAGACCATAATAAATATGAAGTCTCCATACAAGTGTTGGAAGAATGGATACATCGTACAAGGATTCAAAATAGTATGAGAGATCTATTTTCAAAGCACATTCCCATGAAGAGCATTCTCATATCGCATCAACAAACACACTCACACAAACTGAATTAAACAATAGAAATAAAGGAATCACAACACACAAGTTTTGAAAATAAATAAATCAGAGAGATCATATTTCTTCAAGACCAACTGCATTTACTTTGCACTAGCTCTAAATCATTTCCCTTTCCTTCTAAATATAATAAAAATCAATGCCCCAAAAGTGACTTGTCCTTCCTCCATATTACTTAGCTTGTCATAACAAAGTGTGGAACTATTGAAAATGCAGACTCGAGGAAGCATAGAAACTTGTGAGCATGTATTTCCTCCACACAATGGTTGAAAATACATGTATTTATTATTCCCACCACTCACCTATGATAATGTGAAAGCACACGACCACCATGTATGCACACTCATAAAAAATTACATTAGAAAAAGCCTCTGCAGAACCATCGAGATGTGGAACTGCAAGTGCTAACATGCAAAACCACCACAACAAAAGCATGCGAGATAATTGATAACAATTCTTTGGATAGGAATTGAAAAAAATAAATACCAACTGTCCATTTTCCTAGAAAAAAGAAAATTGTACAAAGCATGAAAGACACAACTATGCAAGATGCAGAAAAATAGTCAAAGAAAAATTTAGTCTTCACACATGAGCAACAAGACATTGCACATCTCAATATTGAACATTTGCTAGACATGAATCCTCTTTTTAGATTGGATGGAATTTTTCATATACTCTTTCAAAATATTTATTTCATGCATTCCACATCTCCCTTCCATTGAATTGTGAAACGAACCAATATATAATTTATTGATTTTACCCAACAACAAATATATATATATATATGCACCGCAATGATATCAATAATAAATCAGAAACCTGACATTTCTTCAAGACCAAGTGAATTTAGTTGGCACCAAGGTGATTGCACCTTCCTTGAAACTACCTAGCTTGTCACAACAAAGTGCAAAACTACTGCAAGTGCGGAGATGCAAAAGCATACAAATTCACGAGCATGTATTTTCTCTGCACAATAGTTAAAAATATAACAAGTTCTTTTTATGCCCTCCATGTACCTACCCCCAATGCCAACGTACACAACCAATACATATGTGTACTCCGAAAACATGGGCATAGAAAAAGATTCTGCAAGATGAAAGAGGTGAAGAACTACATGATGGCAACTGACATAAATTATCTGCACAAGAATTTAAAATATACAAGTGCTACCTGCAGTAGCCATATTCCTATGCAAAGAAAACAACTTCACAATACATAAATGAACCAGTTGTGCACATATGTCCACATAAAAATCCTTCCCATAACCTGAGAAACCACATGCCTTGCCACAACCCATATTGCAGAACTATTGCAAATGTCAACATGTGGAAGCACCACAATGCATGGATCCTTGACAATCGATATCATTTTTCTGCACAATAGTTGAAAATAGAACAAATGTTCACTACACCAGGAAAAAACATGCACAAAACTCATGGTTTCAGTTGCAATATGTCTTTACACAGAGCGGAGGTGAAAAATACATAACAACACTGAGTACCCGCATATATTCATAGAAAAATCCTCCAGAAAACATGGGAAAAATACATGGTTCAGAACTATTTCAAGTGGCAATGTGCAAAATCACCACAATGCAAGCATACCAGAGAATTGTTAACAATTCTTTGCATAGGAATTGAAAACAGACCAAATGTCCATTGTGTGAGGCAAACAAAAATATACAAAACATGAAATACATAGCTATGTAGGATGTCGATAAATCATCCAAGAAAAAATGTCCTCACATAAGCAGTGACACATTGCACATTGCAATATTGAACATCCACTGCAAAGGAATCCTCCTTTCAGATTAAATGAATTGTTACATATTCCCTTGCAAAATATTTGTTTTATGAAGTCCACATCTCCCTCCCATTTTTGTTACTATTCCATTGAATTGTGAAATGGAGAAATATGTCATTCCTTGCTTAGCCTCGACAAGAAAGATATATATGCATGGAAATGATATCAAAATGAACTAGGACCCTTTTTTCTTGCAACGATTGCATCAGATTCCTAACATCAAGACATATCTTTTGAAAAAATGCAGCTATCTGCATCTCCAAATGTAAATGAAAATGTGAAATACATAACTACACCAAGCTCCCGCACATGTTCATCACAAAAGTATTGCAATCATCGACGTGCGAAAGAACCACAATGCATAGATGCCACATAATTGATATAAATTATCCACACATGAATTGAAAACAGACTGAATTCTCACCGTCAAAACAAACATCTTCTCACATAGGTAGCATTGCATTGCACACCACAATATCTTTCAAAAAATGTAGCTATCTACATCTTCAAATGCGAATGAAATTCAAAGAACTATCTACACATACAATTTTTCATATGATGAACCACAAGGGAATTAAACAAAACACTAGAGATAGTCCCAATAGAACACAACACCTGCATTATGGATGAAGCATATACTATTAGACGAGAAGCACAAAAACTAATTGCATATATCCAAGAAACACAAGTGAATATCTATATCTACAGATGCAAACTAAGAATTTGTCTAAATTATTCTCATAGGAATTGAAAACAAACCGAATCTTCATTGTCCCAAGAAAAAACCCTTGGTTAGTATTCTTTTTGGATATCCAAAACTTTAACGGTATGCCTACAAAATCTCTTCCAATAGATTCTTATGTTCTTTCATGTATCCTTTGAAGGATACCTTCACACCTATTGAATTGGTGCCTTTCCAATTCTATCTCAATAAAATAAGTACATACTTATTAATTAAGATGATCAATTTATTAGCTTGGTGTGCACTCACTAGAGAGATCTTATATTTCCCCTTGCATTTATTGATGAGAAACTATTTTTCATCCTTGATCAGGTCATCTTGGTTTTCCTTCTTTATGAAGAAAGAATCCCTCATATACATATATATGTGAAAAAAACCACTGCATCGCATACATTAAGAGGCACTACATTGACTTATATTTTATCAATAAAATTTGCATTAACAACAAATATAAGATTATACTACTTTGTAACTTTTAAATCTGCATCCTTATTCACCCAACTCAAAGGGTATGGATGGGGGTGATCATGCATTTCAAAATGAATATTACTTTCTAGGTTCTCTATAATGAGTTTTCCCTATGAATAAGAATTGAACAATGCATCTACTTTGTTCTTATTGATCTAAATTTTGATATGGAATATATTTTTCATCTCCTTCTATTTGTGATGGAGGCAACCTAGGTTCACTTACTTTTATACTTTTGTGTAGACAATGATTTTTTCCACATTTGGGATGCTTTCTATATCTTTTCTAGCTTCCAACAAAATATTATTCTTATTAGAAGTATGCTTCTTATAGCTCTTAGGTCTTGGCTTTGGATGCAGTTTCCAACATATTTTTTTGTGTGACCATCAATGTTGCAATGGTCATAGTGGTTATTAGGGTCATTTCACATATGGGTTGTGTTAGGAGTTTTCTTATTTTTTCCTTTTCTCTTCTTCTTCTCACTCTTATTTGAATTTCCATGTTGGTATCACTACTTCAAACCATTTGGTTTCCCCTTTTTCTTGTTTGATGTAATGTACTAGTCCTATACATAGGAATCATCAATGGTATTGGGTTTCAATAGAATAAATTGTTTCCTTATGTGACTACAAACACCACCCATATACTCAATGATCACATCTAGGTCCCAAGGATTTAGTTCCAATCAAATGGCTTTCTTTTTCAACTTTTTAGTGTACTCTTATACACTATGTCCTTGCCTCTATCAATAATAGTTCCACGAAATCCCTTGGTCCTCTTCAAACCTGATAAGATAAAACTTGGAATTCAAAAGGTATTTGGATAAATCCCACTTAGTTATTGGTGGGTCTCCCCAAAACCTAGGTCCCTTCGCATGGCTCTCCCATGAATTCTATGCATGGCCTTATAGCCTTAGTCTAGAAAATTATACTTTTTCCCCTCTCATATGATATGCATACTGAAATAGACTTTTGTTTATTCGAACCAATGATTCAATTTAAATGCATCTACCTCATATTTGTACGGTTTAATTTTGAACTTCACTTTCATTTCCAAAATGTGTTGAAAATAATGGTTACTAGAGTTCCCTTTTTCAAACTTTGGTTATTAATTCTCTTTCATCAACTCCTTATAATATTCTAGTTTCTCATGAGATTCGAGTTTTTGTGAAAAGGGGCCAATTGTTTTCTTGAGAGTGGCCATTGTCTTAGACATATTGGCTACTTGATCTTCTAACATCATAAATATTGTTTCACCTTCTTCCATAGGTATGTTTTTGGTGCTCTTCTTTCATTTATAAACATTAATGCAATTACTTCTTAACCCTTCTTACTCTAATCTCGAGATAAACAGGGTATGGCTCTCCTATATACTTGGATTTTTTGATTCAAGTAAGAATATAGTATTCTCAAACCATTGAGTTCCAAAATAAATCTACTTTTATACCAATATGATCTATAAACTACATTGGATATTTCAAATGTCGTATTAACAAAAAACAATCTAAACTTAAAATGACTATAGTGAGCCTATGCTTGATTGTGCAACTATCTTTTTGTATTTTTAACATTTTAGCACAAATAAAATAACACCATTCATATTCCTTAACTATTGAAACATATGAAATAAATTACAATAACAAAGACACACACAATGGAACACAAATATTACCCTAGAAACCCATATGGGAAAACAAACATTTACTGAAGGATTGTGCCTTCAATGTTCTTATATTATGGAGATTACAATACAAATTACAAATCTTTCCAAGCTTACTATGAAGCTATGAAACACTATGGTTCTTTATAGTCCTCCACAATATGATTCTCTCTCTACAATGTTAGCATCTCCTCCACACTCATGCTCATACTATGGAACTACTAGAAACTAGTGAAAAAGTGAAACCTTTTCCCTCCTTTTGCTACATTTTTCATAGATAGAATAGATGTTAGGTTTAGGATTTCAAAACCTTATTGGAACCTTCATGATGATTCTAGAAATATCTAGTGAATTCCCACATGTTACTAACTCTCATATTTTAATTACGGTGAGTTGACATGGTCACCACTTGGACTTATGTGGACTATTTAGACTCCTACCTTGTTGAGGCTATATTTTTTGCATACAAACTTCATTTTAGGTGAACGATAGCTCATTGGAAAGATATCAATGAGAAGACTGATGGGATCCTTAATTGGCCGATATTATTCATCATGTATATCCATTTACCTCTCTAGAAATATTAAGTTTTGCTCATTATTGAGCTTGATAATTACTTAATTGACCAATTTTGTAGCCATTGATAGTTTGCTAACTAATTAATTTCAATAGCTAATTTTGGTGGTATTTTATGAGTTGCTATATGAATATGCTTGAGTTTTTATTCATGTGGTTTTTGATGAGTTTTTTTATTTTTATAATTTCCATATCCTTGATCACTACCGCTACAAAAATGTTGTTTTCATTATTTACATTGACCTTCAATGCCCGCCATTAAACCTTCATCAAAGAGAAAGGTTAGTGGGAAATAACATCCATTTATTCCATAGCTCGTGTGTGCTCATTAACTAAAAAAATGAAGACGACACTACAAATAATATAATATTAGGGAACATAGGATTGACTTACCTATAACATACCCATTTTGATCCCCTCATTAAATATGTAACTAATTTCACTAATTGTTGTTTTAATTCTGGCATGGATAATTAATTACAATGTTGTGATGATATATACATGTAAATGTTGTAAATAATATATTCTTTAGTTAATAAGAAAATTCTAACAGTTGATTGAGGCATGCGAACCTATAGGGACCATGATACCACAATTGGGGAATAATGAAGGGGACAAGAAGGGGTTAAACATACCTAAGGAATCCCTATCCACCTTTTTCCAAATTAATTTTGAAAAATATCCCCCATTTTCCCTTGATTGACTTGAAAATCCCATCCTTGAATGCAGTTGGTGGAAGGACCACCTTCCACATTTATGAGCGGAATGAGTTGAGGAAGGGTGTGGTCAAATCACCCTCTAGACAATTCTCCATTAGAAATTGTTCCTAGAAATTTAAAGGGCTAGTGCATGGATGGAGGGGAGAAAAATCCATGCATGAGTGTGCATGAGCATAAATGAGTATATGCATGCAAAAGAGAATTGGATGCAAGATGAGCTGATGGTTGGGTTTAACTAGTAAAAAAACCATGTGAGTGATACTAGAACCCACGTGGGAAATTCTTTGCAAACACTGGAGTTCATGACAATGAATTAGGGCCTTCCTCGGCATGTAAGAGGAAACTAGAAAGAGGAGATGCTCGGGGGAATGTGTGGTAGTGAAGACAACTTTATCTTGTGTTGTGCATAACCAAAATAGGGGGTAGTTAGAATTATGGGGGTCATGAGAGATAGTGAGGATCCTCCATGTAAATTTACCCTTGAAGAGTTTGACATTTCCTCATAATTGCTAAGATTATCCCAAATTCTTCCTTGCGGTATCATGGTTTGGCTAGAGGGTGGCCATTTGTAGAAATATTAAGTGCAACTAATCTTGAAGTTGGGTGGAAAATCACTCACCCTTAGTCAATTTGTTGGGCAGTTTTGAATTCAAACAAGTCTCTCTAATTCTACTTGAAATTGATATACAATCAAGTTTGATTAAGATTTTTTTCATACATGGGATAAGATTTGTCGTGAGATTGAAGATTGCATGAGAGAAATATAGTGCATGTAAATATGTTATTGTATTGCATTAATTTTCTTAAATGGAATAAAAATTACCCTTAAAATTATGTTACAACACTTATTAAGTAAGATCCATGAATGGTGTATATTTGAGGTACTGGTGATGTGATATAGTGTACAAGATATGGTTGCGTAATTAATTGAGTGGAACTAATAAAAGAGTGATTGTTTAGTGATTTTAAATTTGCATAATTTTTCTTGGTCCCTAATGTTTGAGAATAATTCTATTAGTCCAATTGTTATGAGAATGTCTCTCTAGAGATTGTATATCATCGTTGATGTATGGTAAACTGACTTCAAGTCTTGAAGGAAGATGCATATGGGTTTTCACTGCATCCAAAAATTGTTTAAATTCACCTAGTCTGTATTATTTATGTTATGCTACACCCCCCCATTAAGTTGAGTCTAGAATTATTGATATACATATCAAAGTTACATTTATCATTATTAGGAATTTATCGTCGGGGGTCCAAAATCAAAATTATCGACAATATCGGGGAACATATCGAAAATTATCAGGTAAATTTAAAAAATACAAAAATAATCATTTTTTTCAATTTTTTAAACTTCTAAAGTAACGTCAACATCAAACAAACATACTGTCATATAATTATGAAAATAAAACTGTAATATAAGATGTATAATGTCAAGTGGTACATCGAACATTGATACTGAAACACAATGTCTTTATTGAGTCATAATTCCTAATAGGATAATAAAAAATCACATCAAAACAAAAATAAATGTATCTCATGAGATGATCATCATGAGACATCTAGATACTACAAACCTACAAGTCTAATCATGATGCACTAAGATATCAATGATTCCCTCTACCCATTTTATGGGAAAAGGTCATTGCTAACGCTTTTCCTCTAGAATCAGTAGGTGGACATGTTGAGGTTGATCTTAGGGTGGAAGGTGCAACTCCCAGGGATAAGGTTGATCTTTCGCCTCTTCCCCTAGTTGGTAGTATCTCTCGATGTCGTGGCATTGGCTGTGGTAAACGCTCAATATCCTCCTGATGCTACAAATCTGTCTTTCCTAGAAGTGGAACATCCTCTGATACATCCTCCTCCAACTCATCAACATCATTCTCCAACCACTCATATGCCTCCTCCATGTACTCATGGTGTCAAATATACACAAATATGGAAATATTCTCATGTATATAAAAATTAAGGGGGCATATAACCAAAATATCACCAAGTGCAATCCATCTCTGAACCATAACAAATCAACAAAGAGGCTCTAAATGGCCTCTAGAGTCCAAAAAAATAATCATGATACAAAAAATATCTACTTATCATCAAATTCACTACCTATAATGGGATCCTCATCATCAATATCACCCTCTAAGCATTAAAATAGTATAGAAAAATATTAACATTCCCAATCAATGATTTTTCTTGAGTGAAGGGTACATTTTTACTAGGGTCATGATAGAGGAGTTCAACAATCAATGCCACCAACATTGAGGTACATAGAGGGCTTGGTGCTCTTGATTAAATGTCAGCTCCATACCCTCATACATGATAGATTTGTAATCCTACCAATCCTAAATCCTGAAAAACTATTAAGTCTGCTGAATTTTGAATGGGATATGAAATTCTACTTTCTCCATATGAAATCTAATAGTTGGGAAGCAATCTCAAACATCCTGAAACAATAATGGTAATGATGAATTTTTTAGTAAAAGGAGAATGTCAACTTTTACGTTAAGAATTTAATATTATCATTAATTACTAGGTTATGTATCTCATGAGATGAACCATTAGAAATGAAAACAATAGATTTCTCCTTGTTTGCTTGATGGAAAATAGTCACAGTATCCTTAGAGCTCAATCTCCTAACTTAATTTTCTAAAACGAGGGCTAAATGACCAAAAAATTGGTTTTAAGGTGATATTGATGTAGGCAGAACGATACTTTGGAAATTATCACAATAATTACCTACCTTAATTATCTATTAAAAATTTCAAATTATTACAATTTTTATTGGTGACATTATCGTCGAGGTGGGTTTTGGCGATATTATCGCGATACATGTGTGTGTCTGTGTGTGTAACTCTTCATGCTATGGTTTTTCCTTTAAGTGGTGAGATCATGCCATAATCAAGATTTGTTTTGAATCCTAATTATTTGTAAGACATTGTTAGTATGAGGATATTGTGAATATCTCTCTATTATTTCTTTATGAGCCATGTATTGTTAAAGATTGAATTCAGAATTGGAGAATGAGTCTATGACTAAAAGGATTGGAAAAATTAATTGTCATGACAAAATTTTAGGTAGTTACAAATGTTTCTTAAGATCCCTCCTTAAGTTTAATATATAAATATATAAGATTTCTTCTAGACCCTCTAATGATTGAGTGTTGCAAAGTAGTATATATGGGTTGCTATTTATTCTTACCTAAGTAATTCATGGAGAAAGGTAACCTTGATATGTGTGTGTGCATGCACATTTAACTAAATATGAGGATACAAGCATGCTCCCGTGCAAGTGTTGACGAGTATGCTGGAAATGATATTCCACACTTGCATGTAAATCTAGAAACACTCGAATGGAAATAACTTGGAATTTTACTAAGTTCTAAGTTATATGACTTAGCAAAAATATGGAAAAGTTTGAAGGACGAACTTGAAAAATTTAGCATTTGCATGAAAATTAAGTTCATGTGATATTGTGTGTATGGAATGAAGATAACTCCATGCGATACAAATTGTATTACATGGAAAAAAAAAGTTCATACGATACAAGAGAAGGCAACAAACAAAGGTGGTGGAATTAAGAAAAATTTCTAGATTGCACAAAGAGAAAAAATTGTGCGAAACAACTTATCACACAAAGATAAACTTCGTGTGATACAACACATGAAACTAAATGTTTTGGAGATGTGATAAGCGGAAGAGAAAGACTTAGATTATTTTTTGAGGTGTTTTCTTCATCACACGAAGAGAAAATTTTGTGTGATGCGGTGTATCACAAAAAGATAAACTTCGTGCAACATGCCACATGAAGCCAAAGTTTTTGGTGATGTGATAAATGGACCAAGAAGAAAACACGTTGCAAGATTGAAAGTTTCTTGGCTTGTGAAACAAGGCAGGGGAAGAAGACTTGTGGGCGTGCGATACAAGGCGAGGACATGGGCCAGGCCTTGTTGCAAGATAAGAAAAGTTGGTGGCTTGAAAAATGACGATGAAGGAAACCCTGAACATAGCGAAGTGATAAAGAATGGATCCAAGAGGTCATTGCATCAAGAAGAATTAGTGGAGTGCCACGTATTGCATCCAAAAAAAATTAGGATGTGATACGTTTCATCTTTAAATATTGAGGATGTGACAAATGGGAGATAAGGAGACGAAATGAAGGGAAGAAGAACAAGGGAGAAGGCTTGTGTCACAATGAAATAGTTTTTTTCATGCGATGTGATATCATATGGGAGAAAAAATTCCACAATGTGATACATCACATGACAAAATGACAAGAAATTTTGGAGGTTTGCACTATAGTGCTCAACAGTGATATTTTCCAAAATGCAATAAGCTAGGAAGGAGTATTTCACTTCAGTAAACGTGTAATTCAATGGTTTTCCATATACATGTTGATGCATGATCATACAATGTCACATCATATGGAATGTGTGTAGCCATATATATGATGATGTGGCAAGAGAGAAAAATCTTTAGGGATAACTTTAAAGGGTTGTAACTTAGTTCTTCGAGCTTGGAATTGAGCAAGAGTACAGTGAAAGATTTCGATGAGCAGGATGTCTCTGCTAACTTTGAAGTTGCTTGAGAGTTTTGTTTTAAGAGGAAAAATATGAGTACCCTACCTCCTTAATCATGCTTAGGGGGTTGGGTTTGTTATAAAGTGGTGTCGGAGTAGAGTTCAAACATAAGGCCTTGATGTGATAGAGATGGACCTCGGAGTCACTGTCATATGAGATTATAGAATTGCATAAGTCAGAGACAAGGCATTGGATATATCAATGGAAGTTTTATAAGTTCAAATGAAGAATGGAATTGATGTCCTAAAAATTGAAAGTATATCCACCGATATAAATTGGTCAAGTCCCTTGTAATTATAATTGTTGCTTTAGTGAAGGTTAGAGACTATATGAACTTGTTCCTTATGATGGAGGAATTGATCTATAAATTTGAAATGTGTTATGGTTAGTTCATTTGGCTTGTGATGGAATAAATCCAAGGATTGACTATGTAGTATGTATATGTTGGAGTAATATGTCCACGACCATATTTGAAATCTTTGACAAGGTAAATACTACATATATAACTGGATGGTATGTTTATGATGAACCTTCCCTTGATATCATGATTTTTTGTGAAATAAGGTAGTCATGATACATACTCTTTCGAAATACTAACATAATTAAAAGTGGTGCTTTGTGGATTGTTGAATTGGATGAATGTTGTTAGACAAACTAAACATTGAGGAATGAGGCTTACCCTTGATATTTATATGAAATAATGTATAGCATGTGCATGAAGGTATTATCCATGGCCCATATGATGGTTTTCCTATAAAGTGGAAGTTACCATTACCCATGAGTGGTGAACGACTATTAATACGAAATTTTCTTATGAATGCTACAAGAGAGTTAAATCATGTTGAGTGATATATTGTATTGCTAATGAAATTTAGATGTAACACCCAAAATGATATATTGTATGCATGAGGAAGACAAATTTTATATTCAGAAAAAGTTGTTAAATTCATGTAAAGGAATGCAGGTGATGTTGAATGCATGAACAAGATGAATCATGCAGTAAGATGTAGAAATATCTTGCTATATTGTGGGTAACTCTTTAGGTTGGAAGTGATTTTGCATGATATTCTCATATAGAAAGTATCCGAAAGTGCTCTCATGAAAGGAGAGACATACATTGATAATTGTATCTTTAAATTTATTGTGTGAATAAGTGTGGAATGTTATGAAAGAGGTTGGTCTTAATCCCAAATTGGAGTGCATGAATGATGAGGAAAACATGCAAGTGATGCACATGTACATGCACAAATATACCCATATGCTTGAAGGAAACATTGAATACATTGTTAAGATGCATGTGAATACATGGCACTTGATGTGAGTGATTGCATGAGTTTGACTATGGAGTAAGAAATAGTGATTGTTGTATTTTGGGTAATGCTATTGTTGCATAATGACCCTACATTGAAGGTTGTACTAAATTTAGAAAGGTGCTTTGAGTGGGTTGTATGCCACTCCTTGAAAATATATGGTATGAGGTGCTCATGTAACAAGTGAGCAAGAGTGTTATGTATGACTTGGTATACAATAGGTTTTGTTTTTTCATTGATTACCTCATGAGAAAGAGAAACATACTTATGAGTATGCCTATGAGACCTGCCATTGGAATAATGGAGAAGCTTTCAAAAGATAAACTTTTTTTAATCCTATGTTGAGGTTGCAAGATTTGTTGTCATTTTTCTGGAAACAAAACTATGGATTTTCTAGTGCAATCCTTAGATGCTAAATAGATTAGTCCTCCATTTGAGATATAAAATTGATGTGTGAATTACCAATCCTAGAATGTCATTATACTTACCATATGGAAGCTTTTGTATTTGGAAAATGTCATTATGAAAACTAACAAGAATTTTGACCTTGTCGATTAGGGAAACTACATGGGAAATGACCCTAACCACAAAGAATGGAATGGATCTCAAGAAAAGGAGAAACACAAGTGTTGGTTAAAATGGGGACTAAATGTGATGATATTGATAGATCAGACTTGATTCCACTCATTATGGAGAAGTGGAACTTAAATATGATGTGCATATGTTTGATATGTTAGATGTTCCAGACAAGTTATATGAGTTGTTAAACATTGAAACAAAGAATATGCATACTAAAGTCGTCACACATGGGTAGACTACAGAAATGATCTATTAGGAGAATAGAGATATAAAAAAATGTTGAAGCGATGAAAATATGTAGATGAAGACCATGCATGTATTAGAATGTTATCAAGTAGAAATTTCATTGCATTTCTGCAACATTGGTTTAAGCAATCTATGGATAGGAGTGTAAAGGGGAGAGCTACCCTATATTACTTGTGTTAAGATAATAAGGTTGGTGATCCTATTAAGAAATATTAATAAAGATTGATGCATAATCTTGATATGTTGGAATTCTAAAATAAACGTGTGAGACTACTATCCTTGCTGAGATGAATGCAAATTGCATGAAGAAGGGTAGCTCTAAAACTGTCAAGGTGGACATGAATGGACTATTTGAGCAAATAAAGGCCATGGAAAGGATCAGATGGGTTGTGATTTCCTAGCTATGCAGAGGAATAAGAAGAAAGAATCCCTTGAATCCTCTCTTAATGTTTGTTATACTTCTCTTGAATGAGAAAGATGGATTGAGAAAATATTCAAGGCATGGGAATGTTGATAAATTATCAGAAAGAAAATAATTGAAATATATGTGCACTAATAAATGAATTTAGAAGTAAAATGGCAGAGTGCATACATATATTGTTGGATTACTGAGAAGGGGGGCGAATCAATAATAGAGCAATACAATCCTTTTTAAACATATAATGAAAGTGTTATATCAATGTAGCATTATCATCCAATATTTGCAGAGTAAATAAACAATGAACAAATGAACAATCATAGACATACATAGTAAACAAGTGTTTTTACGTGGAAACCCAAAGCGGGAGAACACCACATAATGTTTTTTCTTGTATGTCTTGAAGAATTACATTCATTGGAAGCACCAACTTCCTTTGTTTTCCAGCTGCAAATGGAATGAGGCTCCAACCCCCTAGTTTCTCAGGCTACAACCTGAGGGAAGCTCCAACTCGCCAATTCTCTGGCTACAACTAGAAGGAGACTACAACCCCCTATGTTCTCCAGCTACAACCGCCTGTCCTTGCCTCGTCCAACGGCCCTGACGTATACGTAGAATGATGGAACCAATGTCACACTATCACTGTGAGATATACTGTTGTAAACCTGTACCAATCAACCTGCACCAAACAACCTGTACCAATAACCTGAACCATGCATCAACTTGTACCTCAACCTATAATCAACCTGTACCATAAACAAGTGCATCAACCATGCACCAACCTATACCTCAACCTCAACCAAAATCCTTCATCAATTTCATCATCCAAATCTGATTTGTAACTCTGTAATAGACCTGGTGTGTATGATCACATACCTGCAAATCTCCCTTAACTTTAACAACAAGAGACTAGCATTTTCATCAATCTTTACTTTAGTCTCACATGACTAGTTTTGGATTAGTTAACAACCCTAACTTGAAATAATCATAACTATGTACTTGTAATGAATAAATATCTGAAAATAGTACACAATTTTCTTTAGTGTGTTTTATGCAATTCCTCTATGTGTCACTACTTGGAACCTTTTAGAAAAGGATTTATAGCAAAAATGACATACCTTGTTGAATTCTGGTTTATTCTAGAGAGCGAACTTGTAGAGCGTGCTCTGCACAGAATATTTTTTTTATGGATATGAAAATTGTACACATAATACTGCAGACTGTACTCTAACCAACACATATGGTCTTACTAAATTTGGATCTGTTATGAAGAAGTTATGGCATTTTTACCCGAAACACTTGTTTTAGACTAGTTTCAGGACTAGCCACAAACCCTATTTTCCACGGAGTGTAACTCCAAAAATACAACAACCCACAAGATGAAATTTGTACCACAGCTACTTGGATATGTTTCCTTAATGGTCTCCCAATTTCACGGTCTGAATCATTCTAGAAAAAAAATTATTGCAAAAATGGTGAGATGACATGTAAATAACATACCTTAGAAAACATCATCAAAAGAATTTATCCTTCCTTGAATTTCGACCTTCTTTACTTTACCTTTCCTCTGAAATTCGGCTTAGATATCCTTTGGTTACCTCAATCACTTGTAGATATTCAATATTCTCAAGTGTGATTGAAATGAGAGAGCCTTGCCTCTTATTTATACTTTCATGTAGCTTCCTTAGAAGCATCTCCTAGACCACTTTGTCCACATAGCCACTTTGTCCATATATCCAATAGCCACTTGACTACATAACCAATTTTCCTGATTTTAGGGTTAACCGTCTTATAACCACTTTCCATAATTAGAAAGTTCTCCATTTACTTTATTATTTAAATAATCCTCCTTGACTTTGTCATTTCACTTTATTATTTAAATAATCCTCTGTGACTTTGTCACTTCACTTTTTTATTTAAATAATCATCTTTGACTTTGTCACTTCACTTTATTATTTAAATAATCCTCTTTGAATTTTTCACTTCACTTTATTATTTAAACAATTTCTTCTTTGCAAGCACTTTAACTTCTTTGACCTTTTGGGGCCTCAAGCCAACAAATGAGGGTCCTCCAACTTCGTAAGGCCATAACTCTCAAACCATGAGGAGTTATGTGACGTTCCACATACCACCAAAAATGGCATGAAATGTACTATCCATCTAGAATAATCTTACCTGCAAATATATTAAAACTCATACCATTATACATAAAAAAAAAAAACTTGGGTCCATTACCCAAACCTTTGTGCAACCAGAATTCTCTACCGAACTTTCTTCAAGGGTTGAAATCAATGAAATCCAACCCAATTAATCAACGTATATCCTAGGTCATAACCTGATGATGTTTGTTGATCTAGAAAGTGTTGTGGCACATACATTGTGATTGTATTTATAGTTGATGTAATTGTGATTATGATTGTGACTAGGAACGATTGAATATGTTGATGATATGGCTACCTGCAATGGAAAACCTCATGCAAAGGACCAATACAAGAGGATGAATATTGAAAGGATAATTAATGGATTATGCGAGCTCCCAGGGAGTATTAGTTGGGAATATAACATTAAGAATGATGATTGTATCCATGTAGGTGTGAAATTGGTCATGCCATAGTAGCGGGGAATCTAAAGGGAATTAGGTAGGAATTCCTTGAAGTATATTTTTCATATTTTTAGATAATATCATGAGTGAATGCATGCATGCATTGATACCTCAGTGAGGTATGGGAGAGGGATGAACCTCTGGTGTACAAATACCAATATCTTATTTGCAATGCCTTTGTGAATGAGCATGTCACAACTGAGTTGAATGACAATGAATGAATGAGAAGTTACATTCATGATATGAAATAGGTAGATGAATTGAGAAAATGCATGGTCATGTAGTCTTATGAAGATCAATGTTGGAAGCATTGTGTGCATATAACCGTGAGTATTGGGACATTAGTTTGTTGGATTAAACATGTGATTTCATTATGAGATGTTTATTGTGATATGAAGGCACATGCAATGACTGATTGTATCATTATGATTGATATCATTAATAATGGAAAGTAATGGAACTCATGGTGTGTGGAAATTTGAGATTTTGTGTGTGAGTACTAACAACTTACAATTGATTGAGAGTTTAGATGCATCACAATAAAATATTTTAAACATGGATACTTACATTTTTTTGGCTAATTAAAAGTTTAGGTTGTATATAGAATGGTATTGGATATGGAAATAAGCATAAGCCCACAAGGAATACCAACACCTATTGTAGCAAGAGCCAAATGCTATGGGGATGGAACCTCATACTTATGAAATCTTATTCCATTTTTGAAACAAATTTGAAATTAATAGGTGAAAATTTATATATGTGAGAAACAAGTTTAAATATTTTGGTTGAAATTGCTATGATGATATCTCATGGTAACTATATGTACAGGTTGGGTGTAGGCCAATTTTGAGGAAGAAACAACAAGTGTAAGGCAGATGCGCATGCATCAAAAACAACATGTGTAAGGAAGATGCACATGCAGGAAAAACAACACGTGTAAAACAGATGCACATGCATAAGAGGAAGGCTTGCGAGGCACACATGCAAGAATACCTAGCCATGGTAGGGTTAGGGTTTTGGTAAGAATATGTAATGGTTGGTAAGTTGAAGATAGGTATAAGTAGGTACCTAGGATGTCTAGGTAGAGGGATGGTTATGTTTTGAGTGGGTTTTTGAGGAGTGGTTGGAACATTGTTAGTAGTTGTTGTTACTTAATGCGATTGTTACTTATGTTTTGAGTGGGTTTTTGAGGAGTGGTTGGAACATTTTTAGTAGTTGTTGTTACTTAATGCGATTGTAATCCGATCTAATTTTGTAAGTTGTTAAGCAGGGGAAAGGGACTAAGGTAGAGCTTGAGGGTTAGATTGTAGGATAAGGAGCCTAGTGCGATCTAGTCCACCTCATTGTATATCTCGACCTATTCTTATGGAGAGTTGTTGGCCCTTGACCAAGTTTTGAGGAACACTTGTTCATATTTGACCCTTTTTGGGACTTCGACAGCCTATCGAAGATGGAGCGCCAGACGAAGTAGAGATCATGGGATCTCGGCCCACTTTTGGGCCCCTTTTTGGGTTCTGGGACAATGTAATGGGAAAGGGATGTCGACCCGTGGGTTCACCCACGCTTAGGCCCACTTTTGTGTGTATAAATAGATGTCTAGGAGAAGGAAGTAGGGGACGATAGCCTATCTATGTGATGTAAGCTAAGTGCTAATAGTGCTATGTGCATGACCGAGAAGGGTTACAGAGCTAAGTGCAAGTTATTATAGAGATTATAGAAGGATTTGTGTTACAACGCAAGGAAGAAGGAACTAGCGAGCTACGCAGATCTTCTGTCCTGTGCGCAAAAGGGTTTTTGATGACTATGTGTTGTAACCGATTGAAGACATTAATAAAGAAGAAGATTTGGTGGACGTAGCCCCCAGGTGGGGGTGAAACAAGTACATGATGTGTTGCTCTTCTTTGTGCGATGCATCAATGTGTTTCTATGTGATGCATGTTATGTAGATCTAATGTTTCTTTGTGCCTAATCATGTGAATGAATGATAGATCTGACCTATATGGATGTGATTAGTGCTTGAATATGCTAGATCTAATATGTTCATGTTATGTTAAGTGCTATTAGATGATGGATCTGGTTGCATATTGCGATACTCTATAATTAGGGTATGTCTTCACTGTTACTAAGAATTGAATATTCATGAAGGTTAATTTCTAAGTGCTCTGTTAAGTGTTAGAATCACAGACATGTGTCCCAGATAAGGTTGCAGAAATCTGAGTCCTGCAATGACCCCTGCCTCTACCTCAGGTGAGACTTCATTTGCTTCGCAGGTGTTGTCGAAAGGGATGGTAGTTAGGGTTTTGTTGGTGCATTGTTGTAGCACTGGACCCTGGGTCTGCCCTATGCCAATAAATGGTTTCATTGCCGAGACTTGAAACTGTGATTGTTGGGAACTAAGAAAGAAGAAGTTTGGTACAAAGTTTCGTCCTGAAACTTGGAAGCTCCGTGCGTGGACCTGTGCCCTAGTGCACAGTAATCCACTTGATCTGATAAGCTTTGTGCTAAATAAGGAAGGACTGATCTAAAGAAAAGAAGTCAAATCTGAACGCTTTGTTCTCTAAGAAAGGTTAAAGTGGAAGTTTTTGAAGAAAAGAAGTCAGATCTGAACACTTTGTGCTCTAAGAAAGGTTAAAGTGGAAGTTTCTGAAGAAAAGAGGTCAGATATATAGAAAGAGGTAAGATTTGTAAGCTCTGTGCTCTGATATAGGTAAGAACAGCTAAAAGTTTTTAGATCTGGAAGCTTTATGCTCTGTAAAAGTAAGATAGGTGAAAATGTTTGTTTCTAAAATATGGATCTAGGTATGCTTGATAGAGTCCGTCCTAGCTTGAAAACTAGGGAATTGTTAGATGAAAGAAGGTTTGATATGAATAGATCTGGTAAGAATAATGATAAATATGTTATACCTATGCATAGAAAGAATGTTTGGACTAACCAATGGATGCAGGATCCTAGAAATGATTTTTTGCAGGCTAGCTACCATGATTCTAGTGCGCAGTATATTAGAGGTTGGGGATCATTCACAAGAAAGAGAGGATTAACCTTATGTTACAGTTGCAGAAAACCAGGCCATCTAGCTAAGGAATGCTCGGGTGGAAGACCTAGTTGTCTCTATTGCAAATATTTGGACCATGAAGTGTTGGATTTCCCTAGAATGATTTGTTAATCTTGAAAGAATGAATCTGAATGAAGAAAACCCTAAGACATCTCTAGAAATAGTCGAATCTCAAAAAGAATCAGAGAAAGTATTGATACAGATGAAAGAAACCCTGAAAGAACATAAAGATGTCTGATTACCAGAGACCTTCAAAGAAAAGGAACAAGTTGAA
Organism: Picea glauca; assembly: GCA_000966675.3. Lineage (NCBI taxonomy): Eukaryota > Viridiplantae > Streptophyta > Pinopsida > Pinales > Pinaceae > Picea > Picea glauca. The sequence continues at coordinate 295,402 of JZKD02S1668967.1, read as the reverse complement.
GAAAGACTAGGGGACTTCGACATTGATTGTATTCTTGACAAAGAAACACAAGTGAACATCATGCCAGAAAGAACTTGGGAAGTTATAGGGAAGCCCGCCATGATTCCTTCACTGGGAGGAATAGGACTATTCAGTGGAAAACTGATAATGTTATGAGGAAAAATCACTCAGATACCTATGAAAACCAATGGAACTTCGACTAAAGAAGATTTTGAGATTATTAAGTTTATTGAGGACAGTGCCCCGTTTATTAGCCAGAAAGGAAGAAGAAGAAAAAGTTTTAGAACAACAGAGACAAGAATTAACAGATTTCATGACCAGAAGGATTGTGCAGTTGATTGAAGAACAGGAGAACAGATCAAAGCCACTTATCGTTAGAGGCCCAGATGTCGAAGCTAAAAGAATGTCAGAAGGCTCACAGAAGCCTGAAGCACATGTCCTAGAAAAAGAAGAATTATTACCCTTGGGTCTTAGGAGAGAATCTCAGCAGCGCGAAGTACCTATGTTCAAGGAAAATAATAATCAAAATGGAAAGAGAATCCCCGAGATGAAGCTCATTGGAAAAAAGGCTAGGAAAATAAGTAAAAGGAGAGCTAAGATCGACAGACTACAAAATATTTCAGAGGGAACCTCGTAGAATGGGAAACTTGCAAAAATTGAACTTCACTGAGATATGAGACCAACGACATAGGCCACTTCGTCGAGGAGAAGCAATATAGCCGTTGGAAGTTGATATAACCATTCGACTACCACTTTGAACGGGTCGAAAAGCATTTATGGTTTGCCACTAGACCATCAGACTGCACCATAAACGGATAGAACATGAGTTAATGACGCCTCATACAAATTGCAAGGAGACCATTGCTAACATTCTTACTTAGTCCGCCGCACCATGCACAGAGAATACCTTTTTCTAACTAAGAACTTGAGCCCATAGCCTGAGATTATTTTTCATTGTGATCATCGCCTTGTTCCCATACCCTCCACTGCATTTTCTGAATCCATTTCACACCCGATCTAATCGACCCCGAGCTTGTATGTCGGACGAGCTCAGCACAGTAGAGAAAGTAGTCGAAGAAGTTCTGATTGAATTAATGGCTGAGAGAGTCATGTCAAAAAGAAGGATGTCTACGGGTGTGCAAGCATCATCAACAGGAGGAATCCAAGCTTCTCCCTCAACTGCTCGCGGAGCAGGACCTTCCTGAACCACGACAGAGACAAGAATAAAGAACAGAGACGACATTGTGAACACCAAGATTATTCCACTCATTCTGTCGAATTACATACCACCTCTGAGCGGTGGGATTAACCGTGATAGTGTACCCAGAGACTTCGAGTATACTTTGATCACCGTGTACCTTCCGAAAAGGGTGTGCATAGTTCGAGCCAATCAAGACAAGCTCACAGTGTTGAAGTTTAGTGACTTCAACCTTGGTGATAGGAAAGTCTACAGTATGCTTTCCCCGCACAAGTATCTAACGAAGATGAAGGGAAAGAACTCGAATATCGTCCCACAATCTTGGACCCAAAACCTCGCGCAGTCTACATTGTTGAATGTTATGAAGATCCCACACTTTGGCAGACACCAGAAGGTGAATGTGTGTGTAAAGTTGCTTCTATATTGCTATCACGGTGGATACCTATGGCTAAACTGACACATCACTGTGGATCTAACCTTGATCAATCGGATCATAGGGCTTAGCATGCAAGGCCTTGACCCATTGGAGTTCTACGCTAGAAAGACCTCTGACTGAGCATTAGCGCAGAAAATTAAGGAAACCTATGGCAATGTCGAGAAGGGCGCGCGAGGCTGCAAGGTAGCCTCTATTCAGAGTGGCTTAGTGTGCCTTTCCTGTTAGCTGATCGTGGGAAAGTTAGTTCGTAATAATAGACCAACTCAAGTGATTGGATTCATGGTCGACCTCGCAGGGAAGTGCGCAAAGGGATTACAGATGAACTGGGTGCAGTACCTTGTCAACCAACTAGAGATTGATTGCAGAGAAGTGCAACACCAAGGGTATGCCTTCCACTTTAGTTGGCTTCTTATATTGATCGCTTTCATTGCCTGGCAGCTACCAGAAGGCACTGCATTCCTGGATATAGAACCCTTCGAACCACTAGCCGCGAAGTTATGTACTATGTGGTATTCCAGCGACATGAGCAAATAGTGGCAGTGCAATGTTGTCTTCCACGCCTACTACAACCAGTTGAAGATCGCAATCCAGTCTACACCACACATCACCCCGAACACACTTTACAGGTTTAGACCCTTGATGAATTTCAGTGAAGACTGCCACTTCACCTACATTACAACGCACGATGATGAGCATAAACAACAGCTCCAGTCATATTACAAATTGACAAAAGATGACTTAGAGGAGATTACCAAGGAATGGTCGACAGACCTCCTTGTTCCAGCAGACCCCGCAGAGATGTCTAATGTGGATAGCTCTGAAACTATGCCGGACACACCTGGACCAAGTAAAATGAAGAAAAATGACAAAGTGCATGATGTCCATAGCACATCCGTGGAGACATCTTCGACCTCCCCTGAGCAGGGAGATGATGGTGGAGAACTAGGTGGCACAGAAGTCAAGCAAAACAAAGGAAAAGTTACTCCTCCTAGAGATGAAAAGGATCCAACTGAGAAAAGGAAGGTTACCCCGCCAAAGCCTTCATCCTGAAAGAAATCCAGAGCCACCAGGGCTACATTTAAGACTACCCTCACCTTAGATGACTTCGACTTCTTAGTCGCTGCATTGAATGATGCTTCATTGGAGATCGTGGAAAAGCAAGAAGCAAAGCAGGAGGAGGTATTCAGACGAATCAAGGGAGAACTTCGAGAAGTGCAGCAGGCACTACAATCCATCCACACAGTTTCTATTGCACCCTCGACAAGTGGAACAGAAGAACCAGGAGATGAGCCAGCCCAATTGCAACAGATTGCCAATAAAGTTGAAGCTCTCCTTCGATGAGCTTAGGAAGAGATAGTACAAGCTACCCAAGCTTTGGCACAGGCACAAAAATATATGCTAGAACAACGCAGTAATGCAGAACAGGAAAAGCTAGCTCTTCAAGAAAAGTGGGAGAAAGAGAAAGCAGCGCTACAACAAGACAGGGAACAGTTTCTCGTAGAGAAACTCGAAGTATAGGAACAGGTTCACAGAGCACTTCGCTCTATGACAATCCTCGAATTCCAGATAGAAGAACGAGTTCCACAAGAGGTGGCACAACTGGAAGGAGTGATCTAGCAACTTTAGCAGTGCATCACAGACCTGGAACTTCGCACTGTTCCTGAGACACCTCAAGAAATAAGAGATCTAAGAGAGGCCACTTCCCGAAGCACAATTGATCGACTAAAATCCTTTGTCTTGGAATACAAGCAGTTGAGCTCCAGAAGCACCCAGACGTATGAAAGCCTCACGAAAAGTCCATAATTAAAGGCGTTAGAGTCGTAGCTCCAACACGCACAACAACAGGCAGACACGTTACAAGAGAAACTAAAGGCCTTGTCACCAGTTGAGACAATGAAGAGGTTTCCAGAGCAATGCATGACCCAACAGCAAGTACGCACACTCCAGAGTAAAGTAATGGAAGTCTCTCAATGACTTCAACCAGTGCAAGAAAAGGCATGTCATCTATTCACAGAAATTGAAAGCCAAGGAGTAGAACTTGAACAGGTTGTGAGTACAACAGAACAACGCCTCGAAGGACCATTCAATGATGCACTTATTTAGGAGTTCACTGAGTAAGAAGCAGTAGCACTGCAGCAGATCGAAGCAGCTTGAGCCAAGCTCGAGGCATTCGAAGCAGAATTTCTCAGACCAGAGTGACTCAGGATGAGTCACAGGTGAGTGTTGGGGGCTTGTTGGCCCTTGACCAAGTTTTGAGGAACACTTGGTCATATTTGACCATTTTTGGGACTTCGATAGCGTGTCAAATATGGAGCACAAGACGAAGCAGAGATCATGGGGTCTCGGTCCACTTTCGGGCCCCTTTTTGGGTTTTGGGACAATGTAATGGGAAAGGGATGTCGGCCCGTGGGTTAACCCATGCTTAGGCCCACTTTTGTATGTATAAATAGATGTCTAGGTGAAGTAAGTAGGGGATGGTAGCCTATCTATTTGATGTAAGCTAAGTTCTAGTAGTGTTATGTGCATGACCAAGAAGGGTTACAGAGCTAAGTGCAAGTTATTATAGAGATTATAGAAGGCTTTGTGCTACAATGCAAGGAAAAAGGATCTAGCGAGCTGCACAGATCTTCTGTCCTGTGCATAGAAGGGTTTTTGATGACTATGTGTTGTAACCGATTGAAGACATTAATAAAGAAAAATATTTGGTGGACTTAGCCCCAGGGTGGGGGTGAACCACGTACATGTTGTGTTTCTCTTCTTTGTGCGATGCATCGATGTGTTTATATGTGATGTTTGTTAGATAGATCTGATGTTGCTTTGTGCCTATTCATTAGAATGAATGATAGATCAGACCTATATGGATTTCTTAGTGCTTGAATCTGCTAGATCTAATATGTTATTGTTATGTTAAGTGTTATTAAATGATGGATCTGGTTGCATACTGTGATACTCTGTAATTAGGGTACGTTTGCGATGTTACTAAGAACTGAATATTGATGAAGGTTAATTGCTAAGTGCTCTGTTAAGCATTATAATCACAGACCTGTGTCCGAACTAAGGTTGTAGACATCTAAGTCCTGCAACGACCCCTGCCTCTACCTCGGGTGATACTTCATCTGCTTCGCAGGTGTTGCCGAAAGGGATGGTAGTTAGGGTTTTGTTGGTGCATTGTTGTAGCGTTGAACCCTGGGTCTTCCCCTATGCCAACAAGAGTTGTAATGCGCGAGGCATTGTAGTTTTGGAACCAAAACAATAAAAGAGCATAATAGCCAAATTTTTGTGTACGTAGCCCAGGAGGGGTGAAACAATGTAGGTCATTGATTATTAACATGTAATTTTCTATATTCATGGTTTTCATGGTGTAGAAAGGATGAAAATAAAAGTACATTGATCATTGGACATCATGCTTTCAATATAGCATGTCCTCTAATGTTGGGACAATCGCAACCAGTGGTGGCTCAAGGTGATATAGTGTACAGATCCTTATCAGTGATCTAGCTATTGCTTTGTTTCTTTTTTCATCATAATATTTGTGTGGGACTAACAAACCATTTATTTTAGTTGGAAACGTATTGGAAATGGCAATGGCATTGCAGTCTCCTGCAAGTAGGTGAATCATGGCCTCTTTAGGGATTTCAAAAATATTTCTATGGTAAAACTTGCACCTCAAGTTATTCTGCAAATTTTTGATAGAATACTGCAATTTTCAAGTTTGATAGAATACTGCAATTTTCAAGTTATTGAGCAAAGAGTTTGCATGGTGCTTAATTTGATGCTTCCCGCTGTCATGAAATTGTCAAAAAGACATTAAATGAGGTTTTATTGCTTTGTGTGTATGCATGTTTGGTCGACACATCCACGATTCAACGAATTTTTACAAAACTGAGTTTTAATTGTGCATGGTCTATTTGGTCGGTAGTTAATTAACACTTTTACGGTAAAAGTAGTTGATATAAGTTTATCCACTTCATTTTACACCTTTCCAAACTAATGGCTTCCATAGACTTATATCAATCACTTTTACTTAAATGTAGTTGCGCTGATTCAATAAAAATTTGAAAATACATGATCATATTAAGTTGGATTATAAATGGTTTATAGATTTGATGATCCTAATAAAACATTCAAAGAAGATTTATTTTTGTTTTCATATTTATGATGATAAAAAATCAAATTAAATTTTTAATTAATAAAATGGTATAAACAATTATAAAAATAAATTATTTTTTTAATTTAAATTAAAGAAAATTATAATTTTGTAATATATGAATTTATTGTTAGTTGATTTTTTCCAATTTATTAAAACAAATTTAATGAAGAGATTAAAATTGATTGACGTAAAAAAACTCTTCACCCACACATAAATAAAAATCCAATACTATAATCATGGTTGAACACATGTACTAAGAATACTAAACAGTTCATGAAGGAATCCCAGGTGTGCGCATTCTACTGCGCACCAAACAGGCTACGCAACAGAGTTCTCAAGACTACTGCGCAGTGCACAGACTGCTCAGTTTGTTGCGCGTTATGAATACACACACTTACAAATATGATTTATGAACGTGTAATAACACAATGCTATGCTTAGTACATAAACTTATAAATAAGACAGAAACTTATCAATACACAAAAAAGCTTGATATTAATGAAATTTAGCGCACTTTGCGCAATTACAAGATACAATGACAGAGATGATCTTCGGCTCAAATGACTTATGTTTTCAATTTCACATACAAGAGATTTTTTCTTCAACTCCTCAGCTCATGTTGATTCTCCTTCCTATCTACCTCTCTACTTCTCCTTCATCTCTACCTCTCTAATTTTGCTCTGCATCAACTACTTCTTTTTTGCATCTATGTGCATCCTATATACTAACTAAGAGACTCAAACTTATATGGACACCGACTATGACTTCCTACAGAAGCTAAGACCGACTCAACATTAAACATTGTCATTAATTCAACTGAATCTTCATCTACCTAACTAAACTCGAGAAGATAAAGATCAGCTCCATTTATAACTTCACTGCTGGTCGGATGACTTTTGAGTAAATGTGCGTATTTGCACTTGCAGACTGTCAAACTGTCTTATTGACAATTTATCTAATGACAGACAAATCAGTGGAGACGTGAAGATCTCACCAACTTGTCATTACAATTTCTAACACTCCCCCTTAATTATAAGTTGGTGGGATTACAAAAAAAATTGCATCAAAATTTTGGTTACAAATTTACTATCACTCATTTGTTACTGCGCGGACTCCTAGTCTACTGCGCAAATGTTGAAATGCATCTCTTGCCAAAGCCTTTGTGAAAATTTCTATGACTTGTTCTTTTGACCTGCAAAACTCTAAACATATCTCTTTGATGTTCACCAATTCTCTGATAAAATGATACCTTGTATCAATGTGCTTGGTTTTCTTGTGAAACACATGGTTCTTTGATAACATGATGGTTGAATTGTTGTCACAGAAAACTGTTGTTGGTCCCTGTTGTTCCTGCAACAAATCTTTTAACATTCTTCTCATCCAAACTTCTTGACAAGTTGCACTTGTAGCTGTGACGTACTCTGCTTCTGTTGAAGAAAGTGTCACTATGGGTTGCTTCCTTGATTTCCATGATACCATACCTGTTCCAAAATGAAATTTGTACCCAGATGTATTTTTCCTATCATCTATGTTGCCTCCACAATCACAGTCAGTGTATCCAATTAGTTTGAAATCTTTTGAAATGGAGTACTTAATGCCAAAATATTTTTTTCCATTCACATATCTCAGAATTCTCTTTCCTGCCTTCCAATGTGATTCTTTTGGAGTTTCCACGAACCTTGAAATGAGGATCACTCCATACACAATTTCAGGTCTACCAGTGTTTTAAACAGTGTGGGATCCACTTTGGACCCTTTGTCTTCCTTTCTTAACTTCAATCATGTTATGACAATTGTTGGTGTTGCTTTTGAATTCATCATATTGAATCTTTTCAATATTTCATGCGCATACTTAAACTGTGAGATAAATATACCAGTTTTGGACTGGTGCACTTATATTCCTAGAAAATATCTCATAAGTCCCAAATCATTCATTTCAAATCCATCCTTCATGACCGACTTAAATTCTTCTATGACAAAATCACCTGTAAAAATCAAATCATCAACATATAAGCAAACAATTAACATATTACCTTGTTGATTTTCTTTGATGTACAGTGTTGGCTCACTTTCACTTCTCTGAAATCCATTTTGTGTGAGATAGGAATCTATACAAATGTACCAAGATCTTGGAGCTTGCTTTAATCCATACAGTGATTTCTTCAATCTGTACACTTTGTCTTCTTGTCTTGGAACCTCATAACCTTGTGGTTGTTCCACATATACTTCTTCTTCCAAATTTCCAATCAAAATGATGACTTTACATCCATCTAATAAACTGGCCATTTGTATTGCACAACAATAGCTAACACAGTTCTGAATGTGTCCATGCGCACCACTGGTACAAATGTTTCATTGAAATCAATTCCAGGTTGTTGTGTAAAGCCTCTTGCAACTAACGTTGCCTTGTACTTCTATACATTTCCTTCTGCATCTTGCTTGGTTTTATAAATCCCCTTGACACTTATAGCATCCTTGTATTCAAGTACATCTACCAATTTCCATGTATGATTGTTCTATATGCATATGATTTCTTCATCCATGGCTTGTGCCCACACATCATCTTTGACTTCTTCTTCAAATGTTAATGGATCATCTATTTGTGAAAATAGAGGAAAAACTGAAAATGAATTTGTTGCATATTCATTATAGATGTTGTGCAGACTTCTTGTCTTCCTTGGTAATAGACTTGCTAATGTTGGATCTGGAGATGTAGGACTACTCAAACTGTTTTCCAGTGTTTGTTGCACTCTAGGTGTAGACTATGCACCTGCAGTTTTTACTAGAGTGTTTTGCGTTGTAATTTGTGTCGCAATGCCAGGTGTAGAAGGAACTTCGCACTGACTAGTTCATGGTGTTTGAAACACTTCATCTTCTATGTCATCATGCTCCATCAGGTCAATAATTTTGATTGTTATTGTTATGCTTCCGTCCCATGCTTCATTCTCCACGAACTGAACATTGTGGTTGATTATGACTTTTCTTGCGACAGGGTCATACAACCTGTATCCTTTTGTTTCTTCAAAATACCCAACAAATATACATTTATGTCCTTTGTTTCCAGCTTCCTTCTCAATTCATCTAGAACATGTGCATATGCGACACAACCAAAAAAAATTAAGTGTGCCACATTATGCTTCAATCCTATCCAAGATTCTTGAGAAATTCTATTTTCACACTCTTTGTCGAACATCTATTCAAGATGTATATTGCAGTTGCTACTTCCTCATCCCAATACTCATTTGACAAATGTTTGGCTGTCAACATATTGCATTCCATTTCCATGATAGTTTTGTTCTTTCTCTCTACGACACCAATTTGTTGTGGTGTGTATCGCGCGATAAGTTCCCTGTAGATGCCATGAACTTTAAAAAAGTTATGAAATTATCTTGACATGTATTCTCCTCCTCTATCTGTTCTTAGACACTTGATGTAATAACCTCTATGATTCTCCACAAGTGATTTAAACTGCTGAAAACAACCCAATGTGTCAAATTTATACTTTAGAAAATAAATCCATGTTTTTCTTGAGAAATCATCAATGAATGTCAAAAAATAAGTACTGCCTCCTATAGATGGAGTTTGCATTGGTCCACAAATGTCTGAATGTACTATTTCCAATGGAGCTTTTGATCTTTAAGACTTGCCAACTAGAAATGATTATCTGTGTTCCTTGCCAAATATGCAACCTTCACATCTCCTTTCTGGTTTTTCAATCAATGGAAAACCTTTTACCATATCCTTTGTGTGTAGTAGCTTCAGACCTCCAAAGTTCAAATGTCCAAATATGAAATGGCATAACTGGAACCATCCTATATTTCAGATTGGAATGTTGCCTGCATTTCTGCGCCATTTTCTCCTTTCTTGGTACTATGTGCATTTGTTTCTTCATTGGAACTGTGCGCACTTCCTGCTGTAATTGCAGTGTTTGACTGTACATTTTTTTCTTTACCAATAGCTTGCGTTGTATTTTTATTCTTGGTTGGCTTCAATGTCAATGGGAACATCCTGTTACTTGTCATCTGGATTTTTTCAATAAGTAGATTGCTTGGGCATTTGTCCATAATCACACAGTGATTATCTTCCATGTATATTTTTTATCATTTTTGTAAGAGTTGTCATGTGCTCATCAGATTATGCTTCAGACCAGTAACATAATATACATCAGACATAACTTTATGCTCTCCTTGCTTAGTTAAAATGTTTATACTTTCTTTGCCTAAGACAATGACTTGGATATATGTTCCAAGTGTAACCTTGGTTTGGACTGACTCATCCAAACTAGAAAATAGTTCAATGTTTCATATCATGTGGTTACTATAGCCTAAATATAAGTACCACATGTCACATGAACTTGCTTGAGAAATATTGCATTCAAGTGGTGACACTATAGGCATTTCTACTACACGTGCCATAAACATAGGGCGAGTTTGGTTATTTGCACTGTGTGACTGATCTTGATTTTTCTTGTTCTAATTATATTGTCTCTTTCTACACTCATATGCATAATGTCCATACTTTTTACAATAATGTCACTGAATATTTGACTTGTCAGTTCTCTGACAACTTGACTGACTAGTACTTGGGTTTTGACCTCTTCCACCAGTATTTCCAGGACTGCTACTACATCCACCTTTGACATAAATTCTTCCCCTGCCTCTAGACTTATCACTCCCCCTTCCTCTTCCACAGCTTATAGATGACTGCGCTGAAAAATCATTCTCTAATTACATACTTGACCTATTCAATTTGTGTTCATGATTGATGAGGGAAGCTTGCAGTTCATCTAGACTGAACTGACTCGAGTCTTTTCTCTCTTCTAGAGTCACCACTAGGGTATCAAACTTAGGATGAAGACTCATAAGTACCTTCTCAACAATTTTTTTGTCTTCTATGTTTTCACCATGAGATTTAATCTAATTTATTAGTCCAATGACATGGGTGTAGAATGAATCTATTGTATCTATCTCTTTCATTGACAGAGTTTCAAAATCTCTTCTAAGAATATGTAGTCTTGAAGTCTTTACTTTTTCCATTCCTTGATAAGAGGTTTGTAATATGTCTCGTGCTTCCTTGGCTTGCTTTGATGATGAAACTCTTAGAAGTATTCCCTCATGCATGGCTTGATGTATGTAAAACAACGTCTTTCCATCCTTCTTTCTTTGATCTTTCAAGACATCTTTCTCACCTTATGTGAGGGCATTGTATGTTGCCTGATCTACTGGTTCCACATAGCCATTATTGACTATCTCCCATACATCTTGACCTTAGAACAAAGTCTTCATGGACAAGGACCACATCTTATAATTCTTTCCTGTAAAAGTGGGAGGTTGAAGATTTGAGGTAGAAGCCATATTTCACTTTTCAACAGAGCTTTTGTTCTTGATCAACCTGTTCTTGAACAACTTGCTCTGATGCCAATTTGAAGGAATCCAAGGTGCACCCAGTCTACTCTATGCAACGCAGTTACAGGCTATGCAACAAAGTTCTCAAGACTACTGCGCAGTGCATAGACTACTCAGTTTGTTGCGCGTAGTGCTATGGTTAGCACATAAACTCATAAATAAGACATAAACTTGTCAATACACAAAAATCTTGACATTAATGAACTTCAGCGCATTGCACGCGGTTACAAGATACAATGACAGAGATGAGCTTCGGCTCAAATGAATTTTGTTGTCAACTTCACAAACACATATCTTTTTCTCTAACTTCTTCAACTCAGTTGTTGTTGATTCTCCTTCCTCTCTGCTTCTTCTCTACATCAACTACTTCTCTTTTTCATCTATGTGCATCCTATATACTAACTAAGAGACTCGCACTTATATGGACACGGACTGTGACTTCCTACAAAGCTAAGACAGACTCAACATTAAACATTGTTATTAATTTGATTGACTCTTCATCTACCTAACTGAACTCGAGAAGATAGAGATCCGCTCCATTTACTTGCAGATTGTCTGACTGAAAATTCACTACTGACAGAATGACTAAGAGACAAATCGACAAAGACGTGAACATCTCACCGACTTGTAATTACAATTTCCAACAGTTCAATGATATCCCAGAAGAACCTTGCTTTAGACACAACCCATAATAGAGGTACACAATCTTCCGATTCTAATCACACCTTCTTCGAACACTACTCCCATTCCCATAAAGAAATGCGGTTCCACATGACAACGAAATGCCCACACTCCCAGATTGTATGTTTCTCATTCTTAAGGCGGTGCAACCATACGGAAAGAAAGGCATTGTATTTTTCAAGGGTGGATTTATTAGATTGAACTTGTCTGAATATTTTTTTGTATCGAACGCCCCGTCTCCGTAAGCAAGACCCCATAAATCATGGTCGTGAAGATGCCATGGATGAATCTCACTGGTATTGTTACCAAGCATGTTGGCATTCTGTAAAATTACATCCACTGTGTTGTTGAATTCCCGTCGTAAAAGGGATTGTCTTAGGTCACATTTTGGTTGGATTTAGGGTTGGATATGTTGTATGGCTTGTAATTCTCTAGAGTTGGGAACTGGTCGAAGGCCTTTTTTAATATATGCTTCACCGCTATAAAAAAATGGGGTGTGTGGTAGCACAAACGAGATATTGTTAATTGCCCAATGGGTGTAGCCATTGATTTTGCTATGTGTGATCAGAAGCATGATGCCCCTTTGGGATGCGAGGAGGGATCACATATCATGCTCTGGCCTTGTACAGTTTTCCTGATTTTTGGTGTAAGTAGTATCGTTCCAAAGCGGGCCTTTTGGAGGCCTGGAGGGAGGAAACATAGATGGAGTATTTGGAACGTATCTTAAGATTGCACGCCATGTTGGTGTCTTGGGTTGACAACCTGACACATTGAGCGTTGCCTAGTAATTTCTGGATGCATTTTGATTTGTTGCTTTGAGTATTGAATATGTCTACTGAGTATATTTTGAGGTCTTTAACAATGAAGGGATCCACGTAGTGTTCGTCCACCTCAACCACGGTCATGTTATGTCCCTGCATTGCATTTTTCATAGTGTGGGATCCATCAACAATTTGTATAGTATATGGGGTAATGTATTGAATATAAGTATGATCATGATTGACATAAATTAGGGTTTGATATGCAATTAAAGGATGTAAATCTCTTGAGATATTCAAGTAGAGATGCATATCAGACCTCATCTTGGATAGGAGTGATAACCATGATCAAATATGTATACGCACAAAAATCAGATGGGGCTATGGTGAATATACCTCGATCAGAAAATTCATAGAAGATAAAGAAGCTACACTAGTAATCCGCAGGCGATACGTCTGTCCAGGGACTGCAGATAGAATGTAAGGAATAGAACAATCAACATTTGTGTTATAGATACTGTTCGTTCCTGCTGAATTGTTTGTATATTTCACCAGCTAGCAATTGTAGGATCCACGCCCCTCAATAATCAACGATTGCCAACGACATCATCACTAAAATCAATGTTAATTTGTCCCAAACGACCCTTAAAAAACAAACTTGCAGTATTACTATACGAAGGAGAAGGGGTGACACCACTTGTTAAATCCATGGGTTGATTTGACGAAAAAAACTCATTGGCTGATCAGACAAAAAACACTCCATCATTAAACCTAAAAAAATTGATATTCTCTAGTGCTTAATAAATCCATGTTTATTTATAGTTGTTGCTTTAGTGTTTGTTCTATAAATCCATGTTTATTTATAGTTGTTTCTTCAATGTCTAGACTATCGTTTTTTACTAGGACAAAAGTTGACCTCTATATATTTATTTCCCCACGAGCACATTCTTTTCTGCATTCTTAAGAGGTTTTGAGTACAAGGCATTCTTCTTTGCATTCTTATTAAGAGGTTTTGTGTACAAGGCATAGATCTCAAGGGATATGTATTAAAACTTCGCCCCTGAACGCTTATCCCTTATCCTAGGTCATATGAGAAGTTTTTAGGGTTAATTGGTCATAAACTAGGCTTGAAACCACCATACAAAACTTAGCTTTGATATTTTTGGGGGAGTAAGAATATAAGTACTGTCAAAATGCGTTCAACCAGCACATGTAACCTCAAGTATATTTTATCTCGAATTGGCGATATAGATATCATTAAAAGGTTTTGACCAGCAAAGATAGACTCACGTCATTCAATATAGCCGAGCAGGGAATAATTTATGATTATATTAATATTTTCAAAACACATTGGGATTATGTAGATCTTCTTATCACGTACATACTTTGTAAATCCATAAAAAGATAACAGATTACATATCTAAAAAGATTTAAGTTTCGTCTAACGAAATTGTGGCTGAAACTGAAACTACATAAACGAAGTCCAATTTAGGTTTTTCATATTCATATCGATATCGGTTAATTCGATCATATTTTTAAATACATTGTTACAGATTCATCTAATGCAGAGGTCAATTCATCTCCTTACATTACAGAGGAGTGTGAGGTCGGGCCAAGAGTTGTTACAATCCACAGGAACAGTTGCATCCTCCTTGTTGACATCAACGACTGCCAAGGACCGGTGTGACAACTGGGATTTTATGCCCTAAGATTTATCTCATCCCCTAGAGATAAATCCAAAACCTGAGAAAAATTCAAAACCTAGATGCTAGGGTTATTTCCCTAGCCTCCCATCTACATGTTTGGAGCCCTCCTATGTTGAGCCGAGTGTAGTTGTGTCTTCTGACATATAATTCTGTCTAGACCCAATCCCTCTCAACGCTGGAGTGGTAAGATCGCAGTTGTCTAGACATGATATGTCTCAACGCTAGAGTGGTAACATCGCAATGGAGCAGGAGTATACGAATACCTCATATACTCATTTTGGCTTAGTATGGGAGATGAGGTGAAATTTATGTGGCATTTCCTGCGTTAATTGAATGGTGAAATCTATGTTGGCTTGGTCTCTAGATGAGGTGAAATTTATGTGGCATAGCTTGTGTTAATTGAACACAGGGGCCCGCCATGTCACGTTTCATACCCAAAAACACAAAATGAAACGTGTGCCCCAATNCCAATTCCTTTCCCTGAGGCATCACATTCCAACACAAAGGTCTTTGTGAAATCGGGAAGGGTGAGGACTGGAGTGGTGCACATGGCCATCTTCAAGGTTTGAAAATCTTGAGCAGCGGTTGGAGTCCAAGTGAAAGAGTTCTTTTTTAGGAGAGCAGTGAGAGGTGTTGCAATCTTCCCATAATACTTAACAAACTTACGATAATACCCTGTTAAGACCAGAAATACATGCAAGCTCTTAAGAGTCTTTGGGTGAGGCCAGTCTTGCATAGCTTCAATCTTTTTAGGATCCACCCTCACACCATCCTTGCCAACCAGATGACCCAAGTATTCTACTTATGAGGTGCCAAAATCACATTAAGACTGTTTCAGGAAAAGTTGGTGCTGAGAGAGTAGATGCAGAACTCGATCCACATGAGCAAGATGGTATGTCCAGGTTTTGCTATAGATGAGGATATCATCAAAGAAAACTAAGAGAAAATTGTGGAGAAAAGGATGGAAGATATGATTCATGAGGCTCTGGAAGGTGGAGGGGGCATTACATAAGCCAAAGGGCA
>JZKD02S1668967.1:262883-280036 GCA_000966675.3 Picea glauca | reverse complement strand
AAAGAATGATCAAGGGGGTCCGGAATCGCCTGTAGACTGTCCATTTGCACATTGTCATGATGATCGTAGATCGGTGCTTACTTGTTAGTCACCATTCCGGACACCCCCCCCTCCCCCACCGTTAAAAACAGAACAGTCAAGGGGGTCTAGAATCCACTGTTAACTGTTGATCTACATGCCACTAGATCGATCGTCGATCTAAGTGCGTTCTTTATTCTCCAGGCGCGAATGCAGCAAAAACTTAGGCTTAGTTCTTTTTGTGGGTTTTGTGCGCTTCTTCCCTTGCTTTTGTCACCATGGGGTTAGGAAAAACCACTCAGCATAAAAAATCATGAATTTTCCTTTTCCTTTCCTTTCCTTGAAACTAATTTGCAGAAATCAAATATTGTTTGCAAGCCAAAATATACCTAGAGTAAAAAAATTTCAGTCACCAGATGATACTATGAATTATAGGGTTATAACATTATGTACCTACCAGTTATATAAAGGACATTCTCACACAACTGGACAATGAGGGAAAAATAGGTAAATGGATTGTTAATATTCAAGAGTATGATGTGGAGATCAAGCCTATGAAATTAGTAAAAGGACAAGGATTAGCCAAACTATTGGCTGAATATAACTGCATATTTTTGGACTTGAATGCACTGTCAACAAAGATTCTAGCAGTAGAGTATGAAGATGATGAAACACAAGAACCATCCTTAGGGGTAAGTACCAATTTTTCTTAGATTGATTGGTATAAAGACATCATCTTTTACTTGCAAAATTTTAGTTGCTCACCAACATGGGATAAATCTAGAGCTAGATCTATTAAGATTAAGGTTGTGAAATATTTCATTTTGGGGAAAAATATGTTTTGGAAGGACCTAGTGGGGATCCTACTAAATTTCCTCACTGAGGAAGAAATTGAGGGTATAATTATTGAGTTTCATAAGGGTGTGTGTGGGGATCACCATGCTTGGAGAGCCACTGCATATAACATTCTTAGAGCTGGGTATTACTGGCCCTCTTTATTTGTTGATTCAAATTGTTTGGTTCAAGCATGTGTAGAATGTCAAATGTTTGTAGGAAAATAGAAATTTCTTCCCCTCCCACTAAAACCAATCAAAGTTGAGACACATTTTTAGTATTGGGGATTAGAATTCATTGGCGAGATTAATCCAAATTCAAGTGGACAACATAATTGGATTTTGACAACCACATATTATTTCACAAAATGGGTTAAGGACATACCTACAAGGGAAACTACCAATAAATTCATCATAAATTTCCTAGAGGAAAATATCTTGGCCAAATTTGGGTTCCAAAGAAAGACCATTGTTTATAATGCCAAGGATTTTAGCTCTGCAAGTTTTTTTAGGACTATAACATAGATTTGGGACACTCTACTACTTAATGTCCTCAAGGAAATGGTTTTGCCTAATCCTCCAATAAGAACCTTATCAAGATTATCAAGAAAATGTTATCTCAAAAAATGAAGGCATGGGATTCCCACCTGAAATATGTTGTCTGGGCAGACATAGTTAGCATCAAGAGGGCCATTGGAACTTCCTATTTTCAACTGGTGTATGGCCTGGAAGCTATTTTCCTCATTCAACTCAACCTCCATGTGATGAAATTACTGCAAGATGAGGATACATAATTAGATGACATGAAAAGAAGAATTAAGTAGCTGATTGAAGTCCATAAGGTAAGAGAACAAGTTCAGATAAAGTCCCAAGCTCATCAAGAAAGAATAAAAAAGATATTTGATAAAAGGACCGAAGAAATAAATTTCATGGCAGGGGATTTGGTCCCGAAATGTGATGCATGAAGGGAATCTAAAGGGAAGCATGGGAAGTTTGATAATATTTGGGTTGGAACGTTCCAAGTGGTTGCAACCCAAGATACCAACACTTATTATTTATCTCAATTGGATGGAGAATTGTTTGGGGCTACTATAAATGGGAGGTTCCTTACACACATTTTGCAGTACTGATCACTGCAAAACTTTATTACCCTGTACATAAATAATTCCATTTCATTTCTATTCATGTATTTTTAATTTTTACGTCATTCACCTTTTGTTAATTAAGCAAGTAGGTAGGTCGCTAATGTCATAAGTTTTTCATAGTTTTTTTTCAAATATCAGATCAATTTTCAGGTTTGAAGGAGATACATCATCTTGAGGTAGACTCCATAACCCAAAATAAGAAGGCACTTGGTATACAGTTCTCAGCAGACCACAGGGGTATGATGTCTCCACTGGAGCCGAATGTTAGGACCATTTTTGTTCCTATCAAATAAATGAGGATGCGTAAATATTATAAGACCGAGATCAGATGAGTTAGAAAGATAAAGTCGAGATTCAGGAGCCTCTGCACAACTCAGAGTAAAATTTTCCTAAGGCAGCTTGAAGAAAACAACAGAAAATATTCGCTCTTGTGCACATAAGGAAAAATTATAAGCTCTCAGGTGCTTGTCGCAGTCAAAAGGTGTTTGTCATAGTCAAAATGGGGATTGTCACATTCCTAAAGGGGTTGGTTGCATGCATAAAGGGGCCTAAGTTTATTATCCCATGAGTCTATCATGAGACTGCAAACAAGAAATCTAAAAGCGCAATGTTTTGGGAGTTTTCAAGACCCCACGAGATCGATGGATTAGATCTCACCAGGCACCCGCGATCAGATTGATGACCTACGTGCGTTTTCAGATCCCTCTCTTCAGAGTCCCATTGGAATTTCAAGCCTCGACTACTCTTATGGGACACCTCCGATCAATAACCTTGATTTAAGTTGATACAACACTAGATCAATGGTCCAAATATCCTCCCTAGAATGAAAGCCTCAAGACCAAGGGTTGCGTCAGCCTGGGAACAAAGCATTGTCAGAGCCAGTCAGAGGCTGCCACATGGACATGCGAAACTCACAACATAGAAGTGTAAAAGTATCAGAACTGGGTGACACGAGTCATTTTTCCCTTCCATGTTAGTGTCATCATGGGCCAACATAAAGTTACCACATGTCCAGGCGGGCATCAGCATGCAATATGTTGCCTTAGCCATTTTTTTGGTTTGTGGTCACTCCATATTGATGACTCTCGTGCATCGTTGGACTTCCCCTGGTAGCTCTAGATCAATGGATGAAATGTTCCCTCATAGTTCCATTATCAGAGTCATATTGGAAGACCATACCTCGAACAATCTTATGGGGAACCTGTGATCAACAATGTATATCTAATGTCAGTGCACCTATGATGGATGACTCAGATCTCATTGCACAATCGATCGTGTCTCGGGAGATTAACGACCTAGATTTTATCGTTAATATCACATCCTCCTAGCTAGGTGTCATGTCAGCCTACCAACAAAGCATTGTCAGGGCTAATCATATACTTCCACGTGGAAAAGTGGGACCTGCCAAAGTCTCCCCAAAGAATATAAAAATAGGTGACACATGCCTTGCTCCCCTGCCATGTCAACGTCAGCATGGACCAGTGAAGTGTCGCCACATGTCCAGGATAGCGTCAACTTGTAGAGATTTACCTTATCCAATTTTTGTTTTCGACCATAGACAGATCCACAACTCATATTTCATCGTGCGCCCACTGCCAGATTGACAGTCAAGATGCTATTTCAGAGTCCCCTCTTTGGATTCATGTTTACAACCCATCCATGACTACTCCAAATGGGCATCTATGATGGATGGACCAGAGCCAATCTTACCCATATCTCCAAGATCGATGGTCTATGGAGTTCTTTCGACGACGTCTCCATTTAGGCTTGACCCTTAAGCACTCCGATAGATGATCCTCCGATCAATGGTCGTGATTGCATGCCAAAGATATATCCAATGGATGCTGAGTTTTTCTGTGCCTGGGAAGACTTTGATTTCTCCAAAGAGAGAGACCCTGATCAATGGTCAAGATCACTCACCAATTTTGATCCAACGACTGTTGACTCTCATGCGTGTACAGTTTTAATTTCAAGTGGTTGAAGCGAGGTAAAATATTACAGGGATTTTTCATGGTCAGAGCGTGATCAATATCTTGGCCTGGGAATCTCCAATTAGTTCATGATCCCTTCATAACATAATTTCACCCAAGTAAAGGTAAAATGAATTTTACCAGGGAGAAACCATCCAATAATCAAGAAGCTGGAGGTGGTTTCAAGAAGCGGTTTAGGGCATGAGAAAGAGGAATAAAAGAGAACACATGTGCCCATTGTCAAGGTTGGCACTTTGGGGAGTTAAAGAGTTTCTTGTAACTAGAGTTATTCGACCACAAAAACCTTGAGCATAGTCAATTGATAAATGTAGTAGGAAACATAGATTCATCCCTTGGATTTAAGTTCCAGTCTGTATTTCCCTCATTACAATGTTTATGTTCTTGCAAAGAATCCCCTCCCACTTTTTCTTTTCTTGTATCATATTTTATTTATAAAATCTCAAGCAACAAGCCATTCACCATGTTCAATGTTACTGTATGATGTCTGGTAATGAAACATAATTAATTTCCTCTGAATGTATGACCAGTTCTTGTCATTTTTCTTTGTGCATTTAAATGATATGTAGTGGGCACCTCCATGTTTTTAAATGTGTGAAGATGCTAACTGTTTGAAGCATTGTTTTATTGATCTATATACATATGTTAGAGCAGATGAATTCTTTATTTCTCAACACATTGTTCTTTCCACAAGCTACAAGATTCATTTTTAATAATTCCCTATATGTTTATTCTGCTTTTCCTCTAATCCACCATTTCATCCTCCTTTCAAGCTTGATTATCTGAGACACTCATGGAAAAATGCCTCTGATAGTTGAGAGCATTTGTTAGCTGAATTGGGTATGTTTGAGGTCCTTTAATGTTGATAAAGAGAGAGGGAAAATCTTCCCAAAATATTGCACAATTATTTTACTGCAAATCTCACCTTAAGATTCATCTTGCATCTTGGCCCCTAGGGTGCCTCAGGATTGTTCCGATAACATCCTGGAACATATCAAGGGATAAAATATGATTTCCAAGAGTTGGATGACTCAAGGAGGCACACACATAACAATTGGACCTCATCCTTAGACCCTTCACGAGTATCCCCTTTCCTTATAGTGTAGGAATGCTTGATTGAGAGGATTTCAGATCCCTATTTCACAACTTCTAAGTTTCGATGAGAAATGATAATGGGGATTTATTTGGATGCCTATCCTCGAGATCTTAACTTAGACCACAAATTTATTTTTCTCTTCTCTTATGGAGGTTAAATATGTTTTTTTTAATGGTTTCTTTTAGGATTTGAAATGGGTTGTGAGGTTGGGGTCATGGACCAACCTTGTTGATTAAAATGGTGTGGAAAATTTCCAATGATAGATTTCATCTTTCTGATTCTCCAAGATCACTTATGGGTTCTGGGAGAAGAGTATACTATGACTCCAAATACACACTATAAATTTTAACTGTGTGGAGAAGTGGTTTTGTGCGCAAGAAGTGATGGTGTCAAATGATTTTCAATAAGTTAAGTTCGAGATTTTTAACATGTGGACATCGCTCAATCCTTTACAACTCTTGTTTAACTCTAAATTACTAAGTTTCAATACAATCCTTGGGAATTTTTAAAAAATCCCTCGATCAATAGCATGGTGGACATGTGGGTCCTTACTCTTGATCCTTTAATCTTCCTAGAATGTTATCTAATCTAAGAAAACTTTGAAATTCTCCCTAGATTACAGACATGTAGGGATGTATGGGATCTTACAAAATTTTTAAACTTCCGAGGTTGTTTTTTTTTGTTTAAAAACCTTGAAACTATCCTAATATTGCAAACATGTAGTCATGTATGGGCCCTTACAAATCCATTAAGGTTGTGTTTCAAAAAAGAAAAAGAAAAAAGGTATTGGCCTCTCCTAAAAAAGTGAACTTAGAGATATTGGCCTCTCTTATTTGTTTGATTGATTAAAGGGATATGGAGGTTTTTAAGAGATCCTCTTTCTGATTCGCCCATATCACTCAAAGGTGCAGGGGAAAGAGAATACTCAAGGATATCAAAATAGCCTCCTAGTCTCAATTTAGTGTGATGATTGTAAAAAAAAAATCTTAATTTTGAAGTTCAAATACTATATTAAGCCATCCATGTGGAAACAAAGAAATGGAAATATTATATGGTTCTTTTATACCCATTTAGACGTCTATGTGATCTGGATTATGATGAGAATGAAACGAGACAAAAACAAAAATATAACAGAGAACACACAAATACAGTGAAACCCAACTTATATTAATAAATAAGAGAGAAAAACATTATAGAACACAAATTAGCAGAATGGGGTAGCTTCATTCAGAACAAGCTTTACATCACACTTCATTGCATGCTTAAAGGGACTCCTTCACCCCAATTATTTGTGAGAAAGTGATAGGAGAACAATTCCCATGATGCATGTGGGATAAATTGGACTACGTTTATAAAATGCCATAGGCATGTAAAACACTAGGATTTTCCAGGCGTTCACCCATCCCAGTACTAATCTAGTCTGAGCGTGCTTAACTGTGGAGTTCTAATGGGATCCAGTGCATTTACGGTATGTTGTAGCATGTACATAAAACCAATAGGAAATCATTACATGATGTCTTTAATTAACAAATAAAGATGGCATTACATTCCATTCCCCATCAAAAGGGTGAATATCATGGTATATCAAAACCATAGGCTCAAAATGTTGATTTATTGGAAAAGTTAGATGGCCATCGAGATCCACTTGGATCATTCCTCCCCTCCTTAGGAAGCAATGGTCCCCATTGCATCAAGTCCCTTTAGGAGATCGAGAAAATTCTGTTGAATCTGAACATTGGTGATATGCTTGCCTTGTTGAAGTAGATGTCCTGCTTGTACTTTGCATGTGGAAGGATGTGATGAACCTATTGGAGGTGTTGGATCCATTCAACAAATATTTCTGCATGATATGCCTTAGTATGAGTGTGGGAGGACTTTGTCGATGAATATGTAGTAAGAAGAGATATATCAATGGGGACTACTGGTGGGAACCCCAAGCACACCTGAAAAGGGTCATGGCCAATAGAGCTATGTTGAACATATGGAAGAATCTCATTTTGTTCATGTTCCTCTACAATATTGTCGACCTGCTTCTACTGGATAGAAACATCTTGGGCTGAAGCTATAGTGGTCGCAATGTCCTTCTTTTCACCTTCTGACCGGATCACGAAGAGGCTAAAATTTGCAGTATGAGATTACTTTGTGGAACTTTTTTGCCGATATAGTAGTCAGAACTACCTTTGGTACCCTATAGATTTGACCTCCTAGAGTAACAATGACAATGCGGGGCCAAGACTCATAGATAACATGATATTTCCACATATATGGTTGTCCTAAAAGAACATCAAATACTTCAAGTGGGGAAATATCACACACTACCTCATCCTTGAAGGGCTTGATTCCATAGGAAATGTGGCACTGTTGGTTGACACAGATGTCTCATCCTTGATTCAACCATCCAACGTTGTATGGTTGGGTGTGTGGCATCATTAGCAGCTTCAATCTCTTGACAACCTCGGCCAAGATCAAGTTCTTTTGAATCCCGCTGTAAAAAATAAAATGCAGTGAAGTCCCCTTTACCCACATCTTCCAGTGGAAGAGGCACTCCCCATTCTCAAGCTCCTCTAGTTCTCCTGGTTTTATTGTTGTGTTCATGATGGTAGCATTGGGTTATGCATTGATGATTCGTTTCCCTATATTGTGTTCTAAATCAAAGTCTGAGATATGTTATGATTATTTTTCTTTGAGCTCGACCACCAATGAATGTTTCGAGTGACATTCATCAGTGTTGTGCCAGGGGATTTTGTGGAACTCACACCACTTTCCAATGTCTTTCTTAAACTTCCCATTACCCTTATTTTTCTGTGTCTTGGACTGGCTCTCTTGAAGTTGTCCTTCCTTGTTGATATGTCTTTCGTCCTGTGAGTTAGGGTTGCCTTTTCCATACTTATTTTGTGGAAAATTTTCAAACCCAAAATCCTTCTTACTCTGTTTCTTAAATTTCTGCTCGATTTTGACTGCATATCGATAAGCAAATCCCAGTGAGGAGATGTCCAAGAAATCCATATCTGTTTGTATGTACCTATGAAAACCATTGTGATACTTCAATATCAGGTTCCACTCGGAGTCTTTGATACCCAAATTTAAGTTCAAGGTATGAAATATGTTAGTGTACTCCGACACTGTCTGGTCTCTTTTTTGACGTAGAGTTGTCCATCTCATGTACTAGTCATCATAGTTTCCGACAAGGTAGAACTCCTCCTTTAGGGCATATACAAAGGTCGCCCAAGTGGGTTCTCTCTTGAATGGTGTATATTCATCTGCGATGTACCTCTCCCAGTAACCTTCCCACCAAAATCTAACACGGGGAAGGGATTTAAGGAGCGCGAAGGTAATCTTTTCACTGCTAGATTTTTTTTGGATAGAATAATAACCTTATAGCATATTCAACCATTTTCTAGAGCATCTGCATCTATTTGGCCTTCAAATAATGGGATATCAAAATCGACTTGTACCTTCAAGGGTTTTGTACCTACGAAATGGATTCTTGTCAAAGACACCTCATTCGCTGCCATCAGTAATCTTCGAAGGATATGATCGAAGTTTTCCATCATCTCATTCCTCTATCGCACGAGGGCTTCCTTAAGAAATGTCTTGAAATGATATATTGCTCTGTCATTTCGCTTTTCTTCTGCCATGGGAGGTCGCTTGGACTAGCGAGAGAGGTTTTTCTCAAGAGAAACTAGCTCGAGACTCAAATATCTATACCCTGACCTCATCGAGGAACTGCTATGAGAAATGACAAGGAGAAAACTTCAATGATACCATTGATTTGGATTATGCTGAGAACAAAACGATACAAAAAGAAAAATATAACAGAGAACACATAAATATAGTGAAACACAACTTCTATTAATGAATAAGAGAGAAAAACAATGTAGAACACAATCTAGCATAATGGGGTATCTTAGATATGAAAAGAAAGATATTTTGGTTACACTTCATTCACAACAAGCTTTACATCACACTCCATTGCATGCTTAAAGGGCCTCCTTCAACCCAATTATATGTGAGAGAGTGAGAGGAGAACAGTTCCCATGATGCATGTGGGATAAATTAGACTATGTTTCTAAATTCCATAGGCATGTAAAACACTAGGACTTCCCAGGTGGTCACCCATCCCAGTACTACTCTAGCCTGAGAATGATTAATTGTGTAGTTCTAACGAGATCCGGTGCATTAACGATATGTTGTAGGAATGTACATAAAACCACTAGGAAATCATTANATGTTATCTCAAAAAATGAAGGCATGGGATTCCCACCTGAAATATGTTGTCTGGGCAGACATAGTTAGCATCAAGAGGGCCATTGGAACTTCCTATTTTCAACTGGTGTATGGCCTGGAAGCTATTTTCCTCATTCAACTCAACCTCCATGTGATGAAATTACTGCAAGATGAGGATACATAATTAGATGACATGAAAAGAAGAATTAAGTAGCTGATTGAAGTCCATAAGGTAAGAGAACAAGTTCAGATAAAGTCCCAAGCTCATCAAGAAAGAATAAAAAAGATATTTGATAAAAGGACCGAAGAAATAAATTTCATGGCAGGGGATTTGGTCCCGAAATGTGATGCATGAAGGGAATCTAAAGGGAAGCATGGGAAGTTTGATAATATTTGGGTTGGAACGTTCCAAGTGGTTGCAACCCAAGATACCAACACTTATTATTTATCTCAATTGGATGGAGAATTGTTTGGGGCTACTATAAATGGGAGGTTCCTTACACACATTTTGCAGTACTGATCACTGCAAAACTTTATTACCCTGTACATAAATAATTCCATTTCATTTCTATTCATGTATTTTTAATTTTTACGTCATTCACCTTTTGTTAATTAAGCAAGTAGGTAGGTCGCTAATGTCATAAGTTTTTCATAGTTTTTTTTCAAATATCAGATCAATTTTCAGGTTTGAAGGAGATACATCATCTTGAGGTAGACTCCATAACCCAAAATAAGAAGGCACTTGGTATACAGTTCTCAGCAGACCACAGGGGTATGATGTCTCCACTGGAGCCGAATGTTAGGACCATTTTTGTTCCTATCAAATAAATGAGGATGCGTAAATATTATAAGACCGAGATCAGATGAGTTAGAAAGATAAAGTCGAGATTCAGGAGCCTCTGCACAACTCAGAGTAAAATTTTCCTAAGGCAGCTTGAAGAAAACAACAGAAAATATTCGCTCTTGTGCACATAAGGAAAAATTATAAGCTCTCAGGTGCTTGTCGCAGTCAAAAGGTGTTTGTCATAGTCAAAATGGGGATTGTCACATTCCTAAAGGGGTTGGTTGCATGCATAAAGGGGCCTAAGTTTATTATCCCATGAGTCTATCATGAGACTGCAAACAAGAAATCTAAAAGCGCAATGTTTTGGGAGTTTTCAAGACCCCACGAGATCGATGGATTAGATCTCACCAGGCACCCGCGATCAGATTGATGACCTACGTGCGTTTTCAGATCCCTCTCTTCAGAGTCCCATTGGAATTTCAAGCCTCGACTACTCTTATGGGACACCTCCGATCAATAACCTTGATTTAAGTTGATACAACACTAGATCAATGGTCCAAATATCCTCCCTAGAATGAAAGCCTCAAGACCAAGGGTTGCGTCAGCCTGGGAACAAAGCATTGTCAGAGCCAGTCAGAGGCTGCCACATGGACATGCGAAACTCACAACATAGAAGTGTAAAAGTATCAGAACTGGGTGACACGAGTCATTTTTCCCTTCCATGTTAGTGTCATCATGGGCCAACATAAAGTTACCACATGTCCAGGCGGGCATCAGCATGCAATATGTTGCCTTAGCCATTTTTTTGGTTTGTGGTCACTCCATATTGATGACTCTCGTGCATCGTTGGACTTCCCCTGGTAGCTCTAGATCAATGGATGAAATGTTCCCTCATAGTTCCATTATCAGAGTCATATTGGAAGACCATACCTCGAACAATCTTATGGGGAACCTGTGATCAACAATGTATATCTAATGTCAGTGCACCTATGATGGATGACTCAGATCTCATTGCACAATCGATCGTGTCTCGGGAGATTAACGACCTAGATTTTATCGTTAATATCACATCCTCCTAGCTAGGTGTCATGTCAGCCTACCAACAAAGCATTGTCAGGGCTAATCATATACTTCCACGTGGAAAAGTGGGACCTGCCAAAGTCTCCCCAAAGAATATAAAAATAGGTGACACATGCCTTGCTCCCCTGCCATGTCAACGTCAGCATGGACCAGTGAAGTGTCGCCACATGTCCAGGATAGCGTCAACTTGTAGAGATTTACCTTATCCAATTTTTGTTTTCGACCATAGACAGATCCACAACTCATATTTCATCGTGCGCCCACTGCCAGATTGACAGTCAAGATGCTATTTCAGAGTCCCCTCTTTGGATTCATGTTTACAACCCATCCATGACTACTCCAAATGGGCATCTATGATGGATGGACCAGAGCCAATCTTACCCATATCTCCAAGATCGATGGTCTATGGAGTTCTTTCGACGACGTCTCCATTTAGGCTTGACCCTTAAGCACTCCGATAGATGATCCTCCGATCAATGGTCGTGATTGCATGCCAAAGATATATCCAATGGATGCTGAGTTTTTCTGTGCCTGGGAAGACTTTGATTTCTCCAAAGAGAGAGACCCTGATCAATGGTCAAGATCACTCACCAATTTTGATCCAACGACTGTTGACTCTCATGCGTGTACAGTTTTAATTTCAAGTGGTTGAAGCGAGGTAAAATATTACAGGGATTTTTCATGGTCAGAGCGTGATCAATATCTTGGCCTGGGAATCTCCAATTAGTTCATGATCCCTTCATAACATAATTTCACCCAAGTAAAGGTAAAATGAATTTTACCAGGGAGAAACCATCCAATAATCAAGAAGCTGGAGGTGGTTTCAAGAAGCGGTTTAGGGCATGAGAAAGAGGAATAAAAGAGAACACATGTGCCCATTGTCAAGGTTGGCACTTTGGGGAGTTAAAGAGTTTCTTGTAACTAGAGTTATTCGACCACAAAAACCTTGAGCATAGTCAATTGATAAATGTAGTAGGAAACATAGATTCATCCCTTGGATTTAAGTTCCAGTCTGTATTTCCCTCATTACAATGTTTATGTTCTTGCAAAGAATCCCCTCCCACTTTTTCTTTTCTTGTATCATATTTTATTTATAAAATCTCAAGCAACAAGCCATTCACCATGTTCAATGTTACTGTATGATGTCTGGTAATGAAACATAATTAATTTCCTCTGAATGTATGACCAGTTCTTGTCATTTTTCTTTGTGCATTTAAATGATATGTAGTGGGCACCTCCATGTTTTTAAATGTGTGAAGATGCTAACTGTTTGAAGCATTGTTTTATTGATCTATATACATATGTTAGAGCAGATGAATTCTTTATTTCTCAACACATTGTTCTTTCCACAAGCTACAAGATTCATTTTTAATAATTCCCTATATGTTTATTCTGCTTTTCCTCTAATCCACCATTTCATCCTCCTTTCAAGCTTGATTATCTGAGACACTCATGGAAAAATGCCTCTGATAGTTGAGAGCATTTGTTAGCTGAATTGGGTATGTTTGAGGTCCTTTAATGTTGATAAAGAGAGAGGGAAAATCTTCCCAAAATATTGCACAATTATTTTACTGCAAATCTCACCTTAAGATTCATCTTGCATCTTGGCCCCTAGGGTGCCTCAGGATTGTTCCGATAACATCCTGGAACATATCAAGGGATAAAATATGATTTCCAAGAGTTGGATGACTCAAGGAGGCACACACATAACAATTGGACCTCATCCTTAGACCCTTCACGAGTATCCCCTTTCCTTATAGTGTAGGAATGCTTGATTGAGAGGATTTCAGATCCCTATTTCACAACTTCTAAGTTTCGATGAGAAATGATAATGGGGATTTATTTGGATGCCTATCCTCGAGATCTTAACTTAGACCACAAATTTATTTTTCTCTTCTCTTATGGAGGTTAAATATGTTTTTTTTAATGGTTTCTTTTAGGATTTGAAATGGGTTGTGAGGTTGGGGTCATGGACCAACCTTGTTGATTAAAATGGTGTGGAAAATTTCCAATGATAGATTTCATCTTTCTGATTCTCCAAGATCACTTATGGGTTCTGGGAGAAGAGTATACTATGACTCCAAATACACACTATAAATTTTAACTGTGTGGAGAAGTGGTTTTGTGCGCAAGAAGTGATGGTGTCAAATGATTTTCAATAAGTTAAGTTCGAGATTTTTAACATGTGGACATCGCTCAATCCTTTACAACTCTTGTTTAACTCTAAATTACTAAGTTTCAATACAATCCTTGGGAATTTTTAAAAAATCCCTCGATCAATAGCATGGTGGACATGTGGGTCCTTACTCTTGATCCTTTAATCTTCCTAGAATG
The DNA here is from genome assembly GCA_000966675.3 of Picea glauca. Classification (NCBI taxonomy): domain Eukaryota; kingdom Viridiplantae; phylum Streptophyta; class Pinopsida; order Pinales; family Pinaceae; genus Picea; species Picea glauca. The sequence goes on along the minus strand of JZKD02S1668967.1, from coordinate 266,531 downwards.
TTATCTAATCTAAGAAAACTTTGAAATTCTCCCTAGATTACAGACATGTAGGGATGTATGGGATCTTACAAAATTTTTAAACTTCCGAGGTTGTTTTTTTTTGTTTAAAAACCTTGAAACTATCCTAATATTGCAAACATGTAGTCATGTATGGGCCCTTACAAATCCATTAAGGTTGTGTTTCAAAAAAGAAAAAGAAAAAAGGTATTGGCCTCTCCTAAAAAAGTGAACTTAGAGATATTGGCCTCTCTTATTTGTTTGATTGATTAAAGGGATATGGAGGTTTTTAAGAGATCCTCTTTCTGATTCGCCCATATCACTCAAAGGTGCAGGGGAAAGAGAATACTCAAGGATATCAAAATAGCCTCCTAGTCTCAATTTAGTGTGATGATTGTAAAAAAAAAATCTTAATTTTGAAGTTCAAATACTATATTAAGCCATCCATGTGGAAACAAAGAAATGGAAATATTATATGGTTCTTTTATACCCATTTAGACGTCTATGTGATCTGGATTATGATGAGAATGAAACGAGACAAAAACAAAAATATAACAGAGAACACACAAATACAGTGAAACCCAACTTATATTAATAAATAAGAGAGAAAAACATTATAGAACACAAATTAGCAGAATGGGGTAGCTTCATTCAGAACAAGCTTTACATCACACTTCATTGCATGCTTAAAGGGACTCCTTCACCCCAATTATTTGTGAGAAAGTGATAGGAGAACAATTCCCATGATGCATGTGGGATAAATTGGACTACGTTTATAAAATGCCATAGGCATGTAAAACACTAGGATTTTCCAGGCGTTCACCCATCCCAGTACTAATCTAGTCTGAGCGTGCTTAACTGTGGAGTTCTAATGGGATCCAGTGCATTTACGGTATGTTGTAGCATGTACATAAAACCAATAGGAAATCATTACATGATGTCTTTAATTAACAAATAAAGATGGCATTACATTCCATTCCCCATCAAAAGGGTGAATATCATGGTATATCAAAACCATAGGCTCAAAATGTTGATTTATTGGAAAAGTTAGATGGCCATCGAGATCCACTTGGATCATTCCTCCCCTCCTTAGGAAGCAATGGTCCCCATTGCATCAAGTCCCTTTAGGAGATCGAGAAAATTCTGTTGAATCTGAACATTGGTGATATGCTTGCCTTGTTGAAGTAGATGTCCTGCTTGTACTTTGCATGTGGAAGGATGTGATGAACCTATTGGAGGTGTTGGATCCATTCAACAAATATTTCTGCATGATATGCCTTAGTATGAGTGTGGGAGGACTTTGTCGATGAATATGTAGTAAGAAGAGATATATCAATGGGGACTACTGGTGGGAACCCCAAGCACACCTGAAAAGGGTCATGGCCAATAGAGCTATGTTGAACATATGGAAGAATCTCATTTTGTTCATGTTCCTCTACAATATTGTCGACCTGCTTCTACTGGATAGAAACATCTTGGGCTGAAGCTATAGTGGTCGCAATGTCCTTCTTTTCACCTTCTGACCGGATCACGAAGAGGCTAAAATTTGCAGTATGAGATTACTTTGTGGAACTTTTTTGCCGATATAGTAGTCAGAACTACCTTTGGTACCCTATAGATTTGACCTCCTAGAGTAACAATGACAATGCGGGGCCAAGACTCATAGATAACATGAGATTTCCAGATATATGGTTGTCCTAAAAGAACATCAAATACTTCAAGTGGGGAAATATCACACACTACCTCATCCTTGAAGGGCTTGATTCCATAGGAAATGTGGCACTATTGGTTGACACAGATGTCTCATCCTTGATTCAACCATCCAACGTTGTATGGTTGGGTGTGTGGCATCATTAGCAGCTTCAATCTCTTGAAAACCTCGGCCAAGATCAAGTTATTTTGAATCCCGCTGTAAAAAATAAAATGCAGTGAAGTCCCCTTTACCCACATCTTCCAGTGGAAGAGGCATTCCCCATTCTCAAGCTCCTCTAGTTCTCCTGGTTTTATTGTTGTGTTCATGATGGTAGCATTGGGTTATGCATTGATGATTTGTTTCCCTATATTGTGTTCTGAATCAAAGTCTGAGATATGTTATGATTATTTTTCTTTGAGCTCGACCACCAATGAATGTTTCGAGTGACATTCATCAGTGTTGTGCCAGGGGATTTTTTGGAACTCACACCACTTTCCAATGTCTTTCTTAAACTTCCCATTACCCTTATTTTTCTGTGTCTTGGACTGGCTCTCTTGAAGTTGTCCTTCCTTGTTGATATGTCTTTCATCCTGTGAGTTAGGGTTGCCTTTTCCATACTTATTTTGTGGAAAATTTTCAAACCCAAAATCCTTCTTACTCTGTTTCTTGAATTTCTGCTCGATTTTGACTGCATATCGATAAGCAAATCCCAGTGAGGAGATGTCCAAGAAATCCATATATGTTTGTATGTACCTATGAAAACCATTGTGATACTTCAATATCAGGTTCCACTCAAAGTCTTTGATACCCAAATTTAAGTGCAAGGTATGAAATATGTTAGTGTACTCCGACACTGTCTGGTCTCTTTTTTGACATAGAGTTGTCCATCTCATGTACTAGTCATCATAGTTTCCGACAAGGTAGAACTCCTCCTTTAGGGCATATACAAAGGTCGCCCAAGTGGGTTATCTCTTGAATGGTGTATATTCATCTGCGATGTACCTCTCCCAGTAACCTTCCCACCAAAATCTAACACGGGGAAGGGATTTAAGGAGCGCGAAGGTAATCTTTTCACTATTAGATTTTTTTTGTATAGAATAATAACCTTATAGCATATTCAACCATTTTCTAGAGCGTCTGCATCTATTTGGCCTTCAAATAATGGTATATCAAAATCGACTTGTAACTTCAAGGGTTTTGTACCTACGAAATGGATTCTTGTCAAAGACGCCTCATTCGTTGCCATCAATAATCTTCGAAGGATATGAGCGAAGTTTTCCATCATCTCATTCCTCTATCGCACAAGGGCTTCCTTAAGAAATGTCTTGAAATGATATATTGCTCTGTCATTTCGCTTTTCTTCTGCCATGGGAGATCGCTTGGACTAGCGAGAGAGGTTTTTCTCAAGAGAAACTAGCTCGAGACTCAAATATCTATACCCTGACCTCATCGAGGAACTGCTATGAGAAATGACAAGGAGAAAACTTCAATGATACCATTGATTTGGATTATGCTGAGAACAAAACGATACAAAAAGAAAAATATAACAGAGAACACATAAATATAGTGAAACACAACTTCTATTAATGAATAAGAGAGAAAAACAATGTAGAACACAATCTAGCATAATGGGGTATCTTAGATATGAAAAGAAAGATATTTTGGTTACACTTCATTCACAACAAGCTTTACATCACACTCCATTGCATGCTTAAAGGGCCTCCTTCAACCCAATTATATGTGAGAGAGTGAGAGGAGAACAGTTCCCATGATGCATGTGGGATAAATTAGACTATGTTTCTAAATTCCATAGGCATGTAAAACACTAGGACTTCCCAGGTGGTCACCCATCCCAGTACTACTCTAGCCTGAGAATGATTAATTGTGTAGTTCTAACGAGATCCGGTGCATTAACGATATGTTGTAGGAATGTACATAAAACCACTAGGAAATCATTA
>JZKD02S1668967.1:238197-262873 GCA_000966675.3 Picea glauca | reverse complement strand
TAGTGTCACCGAGAACAACACTCGGGAAGATACTCTCTAGTACCTGGGTAGTCGGGTAGTACGGCTAAGGGTACAGTCTATCCTCCTTAGTTAGTGCCCTAAGATATTGGGCCAATTAATACTGTTGGACCCTGCACGTATATCATAGAGATATAGCACAGGGCAAACCCTTGTCTGTAGAACCCTTGAATACCTAACCCTTGGGGACATAAACATAAACAAATTAAAACATACAATATCTATTGCCGCGCAACTATGTTCGGGTTGCCAAGTAAATACACATTTCTTTCTTCTTAAGCATTTGGGCATTTCCTCTCTACAATATTCTTCAGACTAGAGTATAACTCCGCAGGTGTAAAAAAATAAAATAAAAAATAAAAAAAATATGGAAATTGTTTCACCATTATTTGAGACCTATTCAATTGGATTCATCTCTTCGCCCTTATCACATTCATCAATATCATTTTTCGGAAAAAAATTTGACCCCGCCCACTCCTTTTCAGTTCCCCCATCCTCATGGCCCATACCCGTAGCCGAGACTTGGAAGCTCGCTTCAACACCTTGCAATATAGTCTCATCGAAACCCAACAAGAAGTGAAACAACTCAATGACAATGTTGCAGCCATTAATACAACCATGCAGTCCTCAATGGAGGAAATCAAACAAGACCTCACCACCCAACTTGAATCAGTCTTTTCGGCACTCTGCACCAAACTGCATATCCCTACAGATAACCCTTCCTNTTACAAAGTATGTATGTGATAAGAAGATCTACATAATACCAATGTGTTTTGAAAATATTAATATAATCATAAATTATTCCATGCTCGGCTATATTGAATGACGTGAGTCTATCTTTGCTGGTCAAAACCTTTTAATGATATCTATATCGCCAATTCGAGATAAAATATCCTTAAGGAGGTTACATGTGCTGGTTGAACGCATTTTGATAGTACTTATATTCTTACTACCCCAAAAATATCAAAGCTAAGCTTTTTATGGTGGTTTCAAGCCTAGTTTATGACCAATTAACCCTAAAAACTTCTCATATGACCTAGGATAAGGGATAAGCGTTCAGGGGCGAAGTTTTAATACATATCCCTTGAGATCTGTGCCTTGTACACAAAACCTCTTAATAAGAATGCAAAGAAGAATGCCTTGTACACAAAACCTCTTAAGAAGGCACAAAAGAATGTGCTCGTGGGGAAATAAATATATAGAGGTCAACTTTTGTCCCAGTAAAAAACAATAGTCTAGACATTGAAGAAACAACTATAAATAAACATAGATTTATAGAACAAACACTAAAGCAACAACTATAAATAAACATGGATTTATTAGGCACTAGAGAATATCAATTTTTTTAGGTTTAATGTTTGAGTGTTTTTTTGTTTGATCAACTAATGATTTTTTTTCATCAAATCAGCCCATGGATTTAACAAGTGGTGTCACCCCTTCTTCTTCGTATAGTAATACTGCAAGTTTGCTTTTTAAGGGTCGTTTTCTTTTTAAGGGTCGTTTGGGACAAATTAACATTGATTTTAGTGATGATGTCGTTGGGAGTCGTTGATTATTGAGGGGCGTGGATCCTACAATTGCTCGCTGGTGAAATAAATTAGAAACAAGGAGAGCTTCCATTACACATATTACACACACAAACTATAATTGTATTATATGATTATTGAACACAATACACACACACACACACACACACACATATATAGCTGGACTTAGATCCAACTAATTCTACTCTTTGAGGGAGAGGTTGAGAGAATCTCTCAACATCTTCCAACAACCCAAACCAATCCCCAAACTCTAGTATGCATCATTAATGAAGCATTATCTCTAACACCCCCCTTTAATGCTTACATTAAAAAATCTTACAATAATAAAATCACAATTACACGACATACAATACTTTAACTTTGTCTGGCATGTCTTTATCAGCTTCTACACTCACTTTGATGCCTCTGGACTGTGCTCTTTCTCATCCTCATCTTCGAGCTTACCATTCAACTCATTTAAAATGTAAATTCTTCAGACCATCATTCATAAACTTGCACAACAGACAATATTGACAAACTCGGCTCACCGGGGCTTCCATGAGAAAAGTTGTCAAGTAATGAATCATCCTGTGGACATACCTCCATCTGTCAGATATTTCGCTTTCGACTATCTGTTAGTTTGTAGAAAGGCAGTCTAGGTACATAATGTCTTCAAAAATCAATTATACAAGGTGACTTTCAATCATAAGAACAATTGCTTTTGAAATCGGGGCTTCCAACTTATATCAAGATACAAGAGTTCCTACTTCATTTACGACATAAGTAGCACACACACACAAGATTTGAGTCCATCATCTTGGATCTTCGTTCTCACCTGCAACTTGTTAGAGTAATCAATTCTAACAATCTTTGCTCGTTACACATTGAGTTGACTAGACTCAATATGTTTCAAATTCCAAGATCTCATACAATATTCAATGCATATTCATTGAATTCATAATCTCTCAAACTCACTAAACTGTAACTCACACATAATATAAATATAAATAGAAAAACAAGTAAACCTTCTACAACGACTTCCAACCAATGGCAATCTGGTGTTCTGCACTCAATTTATGTGCAGTAACTGAAGAGAACTGTAATACATGATCTCCCTGATTTTGTGTGGTCTTCAACATTTTTTCTTGAACATGTGGGACCATGGGACAGTACGAAAGATCCATTTCACAACCTTTGAATACATACAAATCCTCACCGTAATATCTATCTTGTTCACCAAGGCTCTTGTGCACAGAAACAATAAGCTAAACCAAATTCTTGAGGGAGATACATATTCATATATAAATTAAATGAATAAAAAAAAACAACTCTTTTTATCCGCACTTCCTCCATCAAGCATCAACTATGAGTTTCGTGTACTCTCATTTCATTGAAAATTCATTTCTCCAATGATGGCTCTCACTTCTTCAATGATCGCAGCAGACACATAGATGGCTAATGGCTAACTACCTTTTAAGTGCTCCAATGGCTCTCCAACACTCCACAGTGGCAGTCATATGCAAACTAAAAGTCAATTCATGTTGAGCCTTCTTGCACACCCAATAAAGTCTTTGATCAATTCTTCAAGAGAAGGGTATATAATCGAGCATAATGAATTCAACGGATGATTTTCAAAACAACAATGCGTTAAGAAATCAACAACTGCATGCTCCATACAGGTTCTCAGCCATAGTCCAGTTAGCTTCTGAGAATGGCGACATCAAATCAGGCGACTCCTCTCTTTTTCGACAATGTCTTCATTCTAACAACGCCTCACAGAACCCATCTTTCACTAAGCAGCTCCTCTATGTAGCTCTCAAATAAAATAGAACCAGCGTAGAAATGAGCGATTTCTCAAACCCTAGGCAACTCCCTCTGATACCAAAATAGAAACAAGAAGAGTTTCCATTACACAGATTACACACAAACTATAATTGTATTATATGATTATTTAACACAAAACACACACACACACACACACACACACACACACACACACACACACACACACATAGTTGGACTTAGATCCAACTAATTTCACTTTTTGAGGGAGAGGTTGAGAGAATCTCTCAACATCTTCCAACAACCCAAACCAATCCCCAAACTCTAGTATGCATCATTAATAAAGCATTATCTCTAACAAAATATACTAACAATTCAACAGGAACGAGCAGTATCTATAACACAAATGTTAATTTTTCTATTCCTTACATTATATCCGTAGTCCCTGGACATACATATCACTTGCGGATTACTAGTGTAGCTTCTTTATCTTCTATGAATTTCCTGATCGAGGTATATTCACCATAGCCCCATCTGATTTTTGTGCGTATACATGATTGATCATGGTTATCACTCCTATCCAAGATGAGGTCTGATATGCATCTCTACTTGAATATCTCAAGAGATTTACATCCTATAAGTGCATATCAAACCCTAATTTATGTCAATCATGATCATACTTATATTCAATACATTACCCCATATACTGTACAAATTGTTGATGGATCCCACACTGTGAAAAATGAAATGCAGGGACATAACATGACCGTGGTTGAGGTGGACGAACACTTCGTGGATCCCTTCATTGTTAAAGACCTCAAAATATACTCAGTAGACATATTCAATACTCAAAACAACAAATCAAAATGCATCCAGAAATTACTAGGCAATGCTCAATGTGTCAGGTTGTCAACCCAAGACACCAACATGGCATGCAATATTAAGATACATTCCAAATACTCCATCTATGTTTCCTCCCTCTAGGCCTCCAAAAGGCCCTCTTTGGAACAATACTACTTACAGCAAAAATCAAGAAAAACTGTACAAGGCTAGAGCATGATATGTGATCCCTCCTCACATCCCAAAGGGGCATCATGCTTCTGAACACACATAGAAAAATCAATGGCTACACCCATTGGGCAATTAACAATATCTCATTTGTGCTGCCACACACCCCATTTTTTTATAGCAGTGAAGCATATATTAAAAAAGGGCTTCGACCAGTTCCCAGCTCCAGAGAATTACAAGCCATACAACATATCCAACCCTAAATCCAACCAAAGTGTGACCTAAGACAAACCCTTTTACGATGGGAATTCAACAACACAGTGGATGTAATTTTACAGAATGCCAACATGCTTGGTAACAATACCAGTGAGATTCATCCATGGCATCTTCACGACCATGATTTCTGGGGTCTTTCTTACAGAGATGGGGCATTCGATACAAAAAAATATTCAGACAAGTTCAATCTAATAAATCCACCCTTGAAAAATACAATGCCTTTCTTTCCGTATGGTTGCACCACCTTAAGAATGAGAAACATACAATCTGGGAGTGTGGGCATTTCGTTGTCATGTGGAACCACATTTCTTTATGGGAATGGGAGTAGTGTTCGAAGAAGGTGTGATTAGAATCGAAAGATTGTGTACCTCTATTATGGGTTGTGGCTAAAGAAAGGCTCTTCTGGGATATCATTGAACTGTTGGAAGTTGTAATTACAAGTCGGTGAGATCTTCACATCTTCGTCAATTTGACTGTTAGTCATTATGTCAGTAGTGAATTTTCAGTCAGACAGTCTGCAAGTAAATGGGGTCGATCTCTATCTTCTCGAGTTCAGTTAGGTAGATGAAGAGTCAATTAAATTAATAACAATGTTTTATGTTGACTCCATCTTAGCTTTTGTAGGAAGTCATAGTCGATGTCCATATAAGTGTGAGTCTCTTAGTTAGTATATAGGATGCACATAGATGAAAAAGAGAAGTAGTTGATGTAGAGAAGAAGCAGAGAGGAAGGAGAATCAACAACAACTAAGGAGTTGAAGAAGTTAGAGAAAAAACTTTGTGTTTGTGAAGTTGACAACAAAATTCATTTGAGCCGAAGATCATCTCTTTCATTGTATCTTGTAACTGCGTGCAGTGTGCTGAAGTTCATTAATGTCAAGATTTTTTTGTATTGACAAGTTTATGTCTTATTTATGAGTTTATGTGCTAAGCATAGCACTGTGTTATTTCACATTCATAAATCATTTCTTTAAGTGTGTGTATTCACAACGTGCAACAAACTGAGTAGTCTATGCACTGCACAGTAGTCTTGAGAACTTTGTTGCATAGCCTGTAACTGTGTTTTATAGAGTAGACTGCGTGCACCTTGGATTCCTTCAAATTGGTATCAGAGCAAGTTGTTCAAGAACAGGTTGATCAAGAACAAAAGCTCTATTGAAAAGTGAAATATGGCTTCTACCTCAAATCTTCAACCTCCCACTTTTACAGGAAAGAATTATGAGATGTGGTCCTTGACCATGAAGACTTTGTTCTAAGGTCAAGATGTATGGGAGATATTCAATAATGGCTATGTGGAACCAGTAGATCAGGCAGCATACAATTCCCTCACATAAGGTGAGAAAGATGTCTTGAAAGATCAAAGAAGGAAGGATGGAAAGACGTTGTTTTACATACATCAAGCCATGCATGAGGGCATACTTCTAAGAGTTTCATCATCAAAGCAAGCCAAGGAAGCATGGGACATATTACAAACCTCTTATCAAGGAATGGAAAAAGTAAAGACTTCAAGACTACATATTCTTAGAAGAGATTTTGAAACTCTGTGAATGAAAGAGACAAATACAATAGATTCATTCTACACCCATGTCATTAGACTAATAAATTAGATTAAGTCTCATGGTGAAAACCTAGAAGACAAAAAAATTGTTGAGAAGGTACTTATGAATCTTCATCCTAAGTTTGATACCCTAGTGGTGACTCTAGAAGAGAGAAAAGACTTGAGTCAGTTTAGTCTAGATGAACTGCAAGCTTCCCTCATCAATCATGAACACAAATTGAATAGGTCAAGTATGTCATTAGAGAATGATTTTTCAGTGCAGTCATCTATAAGTCATGAAAGAGGAAGGGGAAGTGATAATTCTAGAGGCAGAGGAAGAATTTATGTCAGAGGTGGATGTAGTAGTAGTCCTGGAAATACTGGTGGAAGAGGTCAAAACCCAAGTACCAGTCATCAAGTTGTCAGAGAACTGACAAGTCAAATATTCAGTGACATTATTGTAAAAAGTATGGACATTATGCATATGAGTGCAGAAAGAGCCAATATAATCAGAACAAGAAAAATCAAGATCAGTCACACAACGCAAATAACCAAACTTGCCCTATGTTTATGGCACGCGCAGTAGAAATGACTATAGTGTCACCACTTGAATGCAATATTTCTCAAGCAAGTTCATGTGACATATGGTACTTAGATTCAGGCTATAGTAACCACATGATAGGAAACATTGAACTATTTTCTAGTTTGGATGAGTCAATCCAAACCAAGGTTACACTTGGAACATATATCCAAGTCACTGTCTTAGGGAAAGGAAGTATAAACATTTTAACTAAGCAAGGAGAGCATAAAGTTATGTCCGATGTATATTATGTTACTGGTCTGAAGCATAATCTGATGAGCACATGATAACTCTTACAAAAATGATAAAAAATCTACATGGAAGATAATCACTGTTTGATTATGGACAAATGCCCAAGCAATCTACTTATTAAAAAAATCCAGATGACAAGTAACAGGATGTTCCCATTGACATTGAAGCCAACCAAGAATAAAAATACAATGCAAGCTATTGGTAAATAAAAAGATGTGCAGTCAGACACTGCAATTACAACAGGAAGTGCGCACAGTTCCAATGAAGAAAATAATGCACACAGTACCAAGAAAGGAGAAAATGGCACAGAAATGCAGACAACATTCCAATCTGAAATACAGGATGATTCCAGTTATTCCATTTCATATTTGGACATTTGAACTTTGGAGGTCTGAAGCTACTACAAACAAATGATATGGTAAAAGGTTTTCCATTGATTGAAAAACCAGAAAGGAGATGTGAAGGTTGCATATTTGACAAGCAACACAGATAATCATTTCTAGTTGGCAAGTCTTAAAGAGCAAAAGCTCCACTGGAAATAGTACATTCAGACATTTTTGGACCAATGCAAACTCCATCTATAGGAGGCAGTACTTATTTTTTGACATTCATTGATGATTTCTCAAGAAAAACATGGATTTATTTTCTAAAGCATAAATTTGACACATTGGGTTGTTTTCAGCAGTTTAAATCACTTGTGGAGAATCATAGCGGTTATTACATCATGTGTCTAAGAACATATAGAGGAGGATAATACTTGTCAAGATAATTTCAGAACTTTTGTAAAGTTCATGGCATCTATAGGCAACTTATCGCGCGATACACAGCACAACAAAATGGTGTCGCAGAGAGAAAGAACAGAACTATCATGGAAATGGAATGCAATATGTTGAAAGCCAAACATTTGTCAAATGAGTATTGGGCTGAGGAAGTAGCAACTACAATATACATCTTGAACAGATGTTCAACAAAGAGTGTGAAAATAGAATTTCTCAAGAATCCTGGACAGGATTGAAGCACAATGTGGCACACTTAATTTTTTTTGGTTGTGTCGCATATGCACATGTTCCAGATGAACTGAGAAGGAAGCTGGAAACAAAGGACATAAACGTATATTTGTTGGGTATTTTGAAGAAACAAAAGGATACAAGTTGTATGACCATGTCGCAAGAAAAATCATAATCAACCACGATGTTTAGTTCGTGGAGAATGGAGCATGGGATGGAAGCATAACAAAGACAATCAAAATTATTAACCTGATGGAGCATGATGACATAGAATATGAAGTGGTTCAAACACCATGCACAAGTCAATGTGAAGTTCCTTCTACACCTGGCACTGTGACACAAATTACAGCGCAAAACACTCCAGTAAAAACTGTAGGTGCACAGTCTACACCTAGAATGCAACAAACACTGGAAAACAGTTTGAGTAGTCCTACATCTCCAAATCCAATATTAGCAAGTCTATTACCAAGGAAGACAAGAAGGATGCATGACATCTATAATGAATATGCAACAAATTCATTTTCAGTTTTTGCTCTATTTTCGCAAATAGATGATCCATTAACATTTGAAGAAGAATTCAAAGATGATGTGTGGGCACAAGCCATGGATGAAGAAATCATATGCATATAGAACAATCATACATGGAAATTGGTAGATGTACCTGAATAAAAGGATGTTATAAGTGTCAAGTGGATTTATAAAACCAAGCAAGATGTAGAAGGAAATGTACAGAAGTACAAGGCAACGTTAGTTGCAAGAGGCTTTACACAACAACCTAGAATTGATTTCAATGAAACATTTGTACCGGTGGCACACATGGACACAGGCAGAACTGTGTTAGCTATTGTTGCGCAATACAAATGGCCAGTTTATCAGATGGATGTAAAGTCATCATTTTGATTGGAAATTTGGAAGAAGAAGTATATGTGGAACAACCACAAGGTTATGAGGTTCCAGGACAAGAAGACAAAGTGTACAGATTGAAGAAATCACTGTATGGATTAAAGCAAGCTCCAAGATCTTGGTACATTCATATAGATTCCTATCTCACACAAAATGGATATTAGAGAAGTGAAAGTGAGCCAACACTATACATTAAAGAAAATCAACAAGGTAATATGTTAATTGTTTGCTTATATGTCGATGATTTGATTTTTACAGGTAATTTTGTCATAGAAGAATTTAAGTCGGTCATGAAGGATGGATTTGAAATAAATGATTTGGGAATTATGAGATATTTTCTAGGAATAGAAGTGCACCAGTCCAAAACTGGTATATTTATCTCACAGTTTAAGTATGCGCATGAAATATTGAAAAGATTCAATATGATGAATTCAAAATCAACACCAACAATTGTCATAACAGGATTGAAGTTAAGAAAGGAAGACAAAGGGTCCAAAGTGGATACCACACTTTTTAAAATACTGGTAGACTTGACATTATGTATGGAGTGAGCCTCATTTCAAGGTTCGTGGAAACTCCAAAAGAATCACATTGGAAGGTAGGAAAGAGAATTCTGAGATATGTGAATGGAACAAAATATTTTGGCATTAAGTACTCCATTTAAGAAGATTTCAAACTAATTGGATACACTGAATGTGATTGTGGAGGCAACATAGATGATAGGAAAAATACATCTGGGTACAAATTTCATTTTGGAACAGGTATGGTATCATGGAAATTAAGGAAGCAACCCATAGTGACACTTTCTTCAACAGAAGAAGAGTACGTCACAGTTACTAGCGCAACTTGTCAAGTAGTTTGGATGAGAAGAATGTTAAAAGATTTGTTGCAGGAACAACAGGAACCAACAACTGTTTTCTGTGACAACAATTCAACCATCATGTTATCAAAGAACCATGTGTTTCACAAGAAAACCAAGCACATTGATACAAGGTATCATTTTATCAGAGAATTGGTGAACATCAAAGAGATTTGTTTAGAGTTTTGCAGGTCAAAAGAACAAGTCGCAGACATTTTCACAAAGGCTCTGGAAAGAGATGCATTTCAACATCTGCGCAGTAGACTAGGAGTCTGCGCAGTAACAAATAAGTGACAATGAATTTGTAACCAAAATTTTGATGCAATTGTTTTTGTAATCCCACCAACTTATAATTAAGGGGGAGTGTTAGAAATTGTAATTACAAGTCGGTGAGATCTTCACGTCTCCACTGATTTGTCTGTCAGTAGCTAAATTGTCAGTTAGACAGTCTGACAGTCTGCAAGTCCAAATACGCACATTTACTCAAAAGTCAGCTGACCAACAGTGAAGTTATAAATGGAGCCGATCTTTATCTTCTTGAGTTTAGATAGGTAGATGAAGATTTAGTCGAATTAATGACAATGTTTAATGTTGAGTCGGTCTTAGCTTCTGTAGGAAGTCACAGTCAGTGTCCATATAAGTCCGAGTCTCTTAGTTAGTATATAGTATGCACATAGATGCAAAAAAGAAGTAGTTGATGCAGAGCAAAAGTAGAGAGGTAGAGATGAAGGAGAAGTAGAGAGGTAGAGAGGAAGGAGAATCAACATGAGATGAGGAGTTGAAGAAAAAATATCCATCTCTGTGAAGTTGAAAACATAAGTCATTTGAGCCAAAGCTCATCTCTGTCATTGTATCTTGTAACCACGCAAAGTGCGCTGAATTTCATTAGTATCAAGTTTTTTTGTGTATTGATAAGTTTCTGTCTTATTTATAAGTTTATGTGCTAAGCATAGCACTTTGTTATTACACGTTAATAAATCATATTTGTAAGTGTGTGTATTCATAACGCGCAACAAACTGAGCAGTCTGTGCACTGCACAGTAGTCTTGAGAACTCGGTTGCGTAGCTTGTTTGGTGCACAATAGAATGTGTACACCTGAGATTCCTTCATGAACTGCTTATTATTCTTAGTACATGTGTTCAACCATGATTATAGTATTGGATTTTTATTTATGTGTGGGTGAAGAGGTTTTTTAGGTCAATCAATTTTAATCTCTTCATTAAATTTGTTTTAATAAATTGGAAAAAATCAACTAACAATAAATTCATATATTACAAAATTTTAATTTTCTTTAATTTAAATTTAAAAAATAATTTATTTTAATGATTGTTTATACCATTTTATTAATTAAAAAATTAAATTAATTTTTTATCATCATAAATATGAAAACAAAAATAAATCTTCTTTGAATGTTTTATTAGGATCATCAAATCTATAAACCATTTATAATCCAACTTAATATGATCATGTATTTTCAATTTTTTCTTGAATTAGCGCAACTACATTTAAGTAAAAGTGATTGATATATGTTTATGGAAGCCATTAGTTTGGAAAGGTGTAAAATGAAGTGGATAAACTTATATCAACTACTTTTACCCTAAAAGTGTTAATTAACTACCGACCAAATAGACCATGCACAATTAAAACTCAGTTTTGTAAAAATTCGTTGAATCATGGATGTGTCGACCAAACATGCATACACACAAAGCAATAGAACCTCATTTAATGTCTTTTTGACAATTGCACGACAACGAGAAGCATCAAATTAAGCACCATGTAAACGCTTTGCTCAATAACTTGAAAATTGTAGTATTCTATCAAAAATTTGCAGAATAACTTGAGGTGCAAGTTTTACCATAGAAATATTTTTGAAAGCCCTTAAGAGGCCATGATTCACCTACTTGCAGGAGACTGCAATGCCATTTCCATTTCCAATACATTTCCAACTAAAATAAGTGGTTTGTTAGTCCCACACAAATATTATGATGAAAAAAGCAACAAAGCGATAGCTAGATCACTGATAAGGATCGGTACACTATATCACCTTGAACCACCACTGATTTCGATTGTCCCAACATCAGAGGACATGCTATATTGAAAGCATGACGTCCAATGATCAATGTACTTTTATTTTCATCCTTTCTACACCACGAAAACCATGAATATAGAAAATTACATGTTAATAATCAATGACCTACATTGTTTCACCCCTCCTGGGTTACGTCCACAAAAATTTGGCTATTATGCTCTTTTATTGCTTTGGTTCCAACACTACAATGCCTTGCGCATTACAACTCTTGTTGGCAGAGGGGCAGACCCAGGGTTCAACGCTACAACAACGCACCAAAAAAACCCTAACTACCAGCCCTTTCGGCAACACCTGCGAAGCAGATGAAGTATCACCCGAGGTAGAGGCAGGGGTGGTTGCAGGACTTAGATGTTTGCAACCTTAGCTGGGACACAAGTCTGTGATTCTAACGCTTAACAGAGCACTTAGAAATTAACCTTCATCAATATTCAGTTCTTAGTAATAGCGCAAACATACCGGAATTACAGAGTATCACAGTATGCAACCAGATCCATCATCTAATAACACTTAACATAACAAGAACATATTAGATCTAGCAGATTCAAGCACTAAGAAATCTATATAGGTCTGATCTATCATTCATTCACATGAATAGGGACAAAGCAACATCAGATCTATCTAACATGCATCACATATAAACGCATCGATGCATCGCACAAAGAAGAGCAACACAACATGTACGTGGTTCACCCCCACCCTGGGGCTACGTCCACCAAATCTTCTTCTTTATTAATGTCTTCAATCGGTTACAACAAACAATCATCAAAAACCCTTCTGTGCATAGGACATAAGATCTGTGCAGCTCGCTAGATCTTTCTTCCTTGAATTGTAGCACAAAGCCTTCTATAATCTCTATAATAACTTGCACTTAGCTCTGTAACCCTTCTTGGTCATGCACATAGCACTACTAGAACTTAGCTTACATCAAATAGATAGGCTACCATGCCCTACTTTATTCGCCTAGACATCTATTTATACATATAAAAGTGGGCCTAAGCGTGGGTGAACCCACGGGCCGACATCCCTTTCCCATTACATTGTCCCAAAACCCAAAAAGGGGCCCGAAAGTGGACCGAGATCCCATGATCTTTGCTTCGTCTGGTGCTCCATCTTTGACACACTGTCAAAGTCCCAAAAATGGTCAAATATGACCAAGTTTTCCTCAAAACTTGGTCAAGGGCCAACTTGCCCCCAACACTCACCTGTGACTCTTCCCGAGTCACTCTGGTCTGAGAAATTCTGCTTCGAACGCCTCGAGCTTGGCTTGAGCTGCTTCGATCTACTGCAGTGCTACTGCTTCTTACTCAATGAACTCTTGAATAAGTGCATCATTGAATGGTCCTTCAAGGCGTTGTTCTGCTATACTCACAACCTGTTCAAGTACTACTCCTTGGCTTTCAAGTTTAGTGAATAGCTAACATGCCCTTTCTTGCACTGGTTGAATTCGTTGAGAGACTTCCATTACTTTACTCTGGAGTGTGCGTACTTGATGTTGGGTCATGCATTGCTTTGGAAACCTGATCCTCCGATCAATGGTCGTGATTGCATGCCAAATATATATCCGATGGATGCTGAGTTTTCTGCACCTGGGAAGACTTTGATTTCTCCAAAGAGAGAGGCCCCGATCAATGGTCAAGATCAATCACCAATTTTGATCCAACGACTGTTGAATCTTATGTGTGTACATTTTTAATTTCAAGTGGTTGAAGTGAGGTAAAAGATTACAAGGATTTTTGATGGTTAGAGTGTGATCAATATCTTGGCCTGGGAATTTCCAATTAGTTCATGATCACTTCATAACATAATTTCACCCAAGTAAAGGTAAAATGAATTTTACTAGGGAGAAACCATCCAATAATCAAGAAGCTGGAGGTGGTTTCAAGAAGCGGTTTAGGGCATGAGAAAGAGGAATAAAAGAGAACACATGCGCCCATTTTCAAGGTTGTCACTTTGGGGAGTTAAAGAGTTTCTTGTAACCAGAGTTGTTCGGCCACAGAAACCTTGAGCATAGTCAATTGATAAATGTAGTAGGAAACATAGATTCATCCCTTGGATTTAAGTTCCAGTCTGTATTTCCCTCATTACAATGTTTGTGTTCTTGTAAAGAATCCCCTCCCACTTTTTCTTTTCTTGTATCATATTTTATTTATAAAATCTCAAGCAACAAGCCATTCACCATGTTCAATGTTACTGTATGATGTCTGGTAATGACACATAATTGATTTCCTCTAAATGTATGACCAGTTCTTGTCATTTTTCTTTGTGCATTTAAATGATATGTAGTAGGTACCTCCATGTTTTTAAATGTGTGAAGATCCTAATTGTTTGAAACAATGTTTTATTGATCTATATACATATGTTAGAGCAGATGAATTCTTAATTTTTCAACACATTGTTCTTTCCACAAGCTACAAGATTCACTTTTAATAATTCCCTATATGTTTATTCTGCTTTTCCTCTAATCCACCATTTCATCCTCCTTTCAATCTTGATTATCTGAGACACTCATGGAAAATGCCTCTAATAGTTGAGAGAATTTGTTAGCTAAATTGGGTTTGTTTGAGGTCCTTTAATGTTGATAAAGAGAGAGGGAAAATCTTCCCAAAATATTGCACAATTATTTTACTGCAAATCTCGCCTTAAGATTCATCTTGCATCTTGGTCCCTGGGGTGCCTCAGGATTGTTCCAATAACATCCTGGAACATATCAAGGGATAAAATATGATTTCCAAGAGTTGGATGACTCAAGGAGGCACACACATAACAACTGTACCTCATCCTTAGACCCTTCACGAGTATCCCCTTTCCTTATGGTGTAGGAATGCTTGATTTAGAGGATTTCAGATCCCTATTTCACAACTTCTAAGTTTCGATGAGAAATGATAATGGGGATTTATTTGGATGCCTATCCCCGAGATCTTAACTTAGACTACAAATTTATTTTTCTCTCCTCTTATGGAGGTTAAATCTGATTTTTTTAATGGTTTCTTTTAGGATTTGAAATGGGCCGTGAGGTTGGGATCATGGACCAACCTTGTTGATTAAAATGGTGTGGAAAATTTCCAATGATAGATTTCATCTTTCTGATTCTCCAAGATCACTTATGGGTGTTGGTAGAAGAGTATACTATGACTCCAAATACAAAATATAAATTTTAAGTGTGTGGAGAAGTGGTTTTGTGCGCAAGAAGTGATGGTGTCAAATGATTTTCAATAAGTTAAGTTTGATATTTTTAACATGTAGACATCTCTTGATCCTTTACAACTCTTGTTTAACTCTAAATTACTAAGTTTCAATACAATCCTTGGGAATTTTTTAAAAATCCATCGATCAATAGCATGGTGGACATGTGGGTCCTTACTCTTGATCCTTTAATCTTCCTAGAATGTTATCTAATCTAAGAAAAATTTGAAATTCTCCCTAGATTACAGACATGTAGGCATGTATGGGACCTTACAAAATTTTTAAACTTCCGAGGTTGTTTTTTTTCTGTTTAAAAACCTTGAAACTATCCTAATATTGCAAACATGTGGTCATGTATGGGCCCTTACAAATCCATTAAGGTTGTGTTTCAAAAAAGAAAAAAAAAAAGAGGTATTGGCCTCTCCTAAAAAAGTGAACTTAGAGGTATTGGCCTCTCTTATTTGTTTGATTGATTAAAGGGATATGGAGGTTTTTAAGAGATCCTCTTTCTGATTCGCCCATATCACTCAAAGGTGCAAGGGAAAGAGAATACTCAAGGATATCAAAATAGCCTCCTAGTCTCGATTTAGTGTGATGATTGTAAAAAAAAAAATCTTAATTTTGAAGTTCAAATGCTATACTAAGCCATCCATGTGGAAACAAAGAAAGGGAAAGATTATATGGTTCTTTTATACCCATTTAGATGTCTATGTGATCTGGATTATGCTAAGAATGAAACGAGACAAAAAAAAAATATAACAAAGAACACATAAATACAGTGAAACCCAACTTATATTAATAAATAAGAGAGAAAAACATTATAGAACAAAAATTAGCAGAATGGGGTAGCTTCATTCACAACAAGCTTTACATCACACTTCATTGCATGCTTAAAGGGACTCCTTCACCCTAATTATTTGTGAGAGAGTGAGAGGAGAACAATTCCCATGATGCATGTGGGATAAATTGGACTAAGTTTATAAAATGCCATAGGCATGTAAAACACTAGGATTTTTCTAGGCGTTCACCCATCCTAGTACTAATCTAGCCTAAGCGTGCTTAACTATGGAGTTCTAATGGGATCCAATACATTTACGGTATGTTGTAGCATGTACATAAAACCAATAGGAAATCAGTGCATGATGTCTTTAATTAAAAAATAAGGATGGCATTACATTCCATTTCCCATAAAAAGGGTGAATATCATGGTATATCAAAACCATAGGCTCAAAATGTTGATTTAGTGGAAAAGGTAGATGGCCACCGAGATCCACCTAGATCATTCCTCCCCCCTTAGGAAGAAATGGTCCCCATTGCATCAAGTCCCTTTGGGAGATCGAGAAAATTCTACCGGATCTAAACATTGATGATATGCTTGCCTTGTTGAAGTAGATGTCCTGCTTGTACTTTGCATGTGGAAGGATGTCATGAACCTGTTGGAGGTGTTGGATCCATTCAACAAATTTTTTTGCATGATATGCCTTAGTCTGAGTGTGGGAGGACTTTGTCGATGAATATGTAGTAAGAAGAGATATATCAATGGGGACTATTGGTGGGAACCCCAAGCACACCTGAAAAGGGTCGTGGCCAATAGAGCTATGTTGAACATATGGAAGAATCTCATTTTGTTCATGTTCCTCTACAATATTGTCGACCTGCTTCTGTTGGATAGAAACATCTTGGGATGAGGCTATAGTGGTCGCAATGTCCTTCTTTTCACCTTCTGACTGGATCACGAAGAGGCTAAAATTTGCAGTATGAGATTACTTTGTGGCATTTTTTTGCCGATATAGTAGTCAGAACTACCTTTGGTACCCTATAGATTTGACCTCCTAGAGTAACAATGACACTGCAGGGCCTAGACTCATAGATAACATGACATTTCCACATATATGGTTGTCCTAAAAGAACATCAAATACTTCAAGTGGGGCAAGATCACACACTACCTCATCCTCAAGGGCTTGATTCCATAGGAAATGTGGCACTGCTGGTTGACACATATGTCTCGTCCTTGATTCAACCATCCAATGTTGTATGGTTGGGTGTGTGGCATCGTTAGCAGCTTCAATCTCTTGACAACCTCGGTCGATATCAAGTTCTTTTGAATCCCGCTATCAAAAAGGAAATGCAGTGAAGTCCCCTTTACCCACATCTTCCAGTGGAAGAGGCACTCCCCATCCTCAAGCTCCTCTGGTTCTCCTGGTTTTATTGTTGTGTTCATGATGGTAGCATTGGGTTATGCATTGATGATTCGTTTCCCTATATTGTGTTCTGAATAAAAGTCCGAGATATGTTCTTATTATTTTTCTTTGAGCTCGACCACCAATGAATGTTTCGAGTGACATTCATTAGTGTTGTGCCAGGGGATTTTGTGGAACTCACACCACTTTCCAATGTCTTTCTTAAACTTCCCATTACCCTTATTTTCCCGTGTCTTGGACTGGCTCTCTTGAAGTTGTCCTTCCTTGTTGATATGTCTTTCGATTTGTGAGTTAGGGTTTCCTTTTCCATACTTATTTTGTGGAAAATTTTCAAACCCAAGATCCTTCTTACTCTGTTTTTTGAATTTCTGCTCGATTTTGACTGCATATCGATAAGAAAATCCCAGTGAGCAGATGTCCAAGAAATCCATATATGTTTGTATGTACCTCTGAAAACCATTGTGATACTTCAAGATCAGGTTCCACTCAGAGTCTTTGATACCCAAATTTAAGTGCAAGGTATGAAATATGTTAGTGTACTCCGACACTGTCTGGTCTCTTTTTTGACGTAAAGTTGTCCATCTCATGTACTGGTCATCATAGTTTCTGACAAGGTAGAACTCCTCCTTTAGGGCATATACAAAGGCTTCCCAAGTGGGTTCTCTCTTGAATGGTGTATATTCATCCACGATGTACCTCTCCCAGTAACCTTCCCACCAAGATCTAACATGGGGAAGGGATTTAAGGAGCGCAAAGGTACTTTTCACTGTCGGAATTTCTTTGGATAAAATAATAACCTTCTATCATATTCAACCATTTTCTAGAGCATCTGCATCTATTTGGCCTTCAAATAATCGAATATCAAAATTGACTTGTACCTTCAAGGGTTTTGTACCTCCGAAATGGATTCTTGTCAAAGATGCCTCATTTGCCGCCATCGGTAGTCTTCGAAGGATATGAGTGAAGTTTTCCATCATCTCATTCCTCTGTTGCACGAGGGCTTCCTTAATAAATGTCTTGAAATGATATATTGCTCTGTCATTTCTCTTTTCTTCTACCATGGGAGGTCGCTTGGACTAGCGAGAGAGGTTGTTCTCAAGAGAAACTAGCTCGAGACTCAAATATCTATACCCTAACCTCGTCGAGGACCTGCTATGAGAAATGACAAGGAGAAAACTTCTATGATACCACTGATCTAGATTATGCTGAGAATGAAATGATACAAAAATAAAAATATAACATAGAACACATAAATATAGTGAAACACAACTTCTATTAATGAATAAGAGAGAAAAACAATGTAGAACACCATCTATCATAATGGGGTGTCTTAGATTTGAAAAGAAAGAGATGTTGGCTACACTTCATTCACAACAAGCTTTACATCACACTCCATTGCATGCTTAAAGGGCCTCGTTCAACCCAATTATATGTGAGAGAGTGTGAGGAGAACAATTCCCATGATGCGTGTGGGATAAATTGGACTACGTTTCTAAATTCCATAGGCATGTAAAAAACTAGGACTTCCCAGGTGGTCACCCATCCTAGTACTACTCTAGCTTGAACATGCTTAACTATGGAGTTCTAATGAGATCCAGTGCATTAACGATATGTTGTAGGAATGTACATAAAACCACTAGGAAATCATTACATGATGTTTGTAGTTAACAAATGAAAATGGAATTACGTTCCATTCCCCATCAAAAGGGTGAATATCATGGTTTATCAAAACCATAGGCTTAAAATGTTGATTTAGAGGAAAATGTGGTTGGCCATCGAGATCCACCTAGATCACTATGTGTGGCTAAGTACCTATGCAAGAAAGAACTCTAAATCTACTTTTTCTGGCTTTACAAAGTGATGAAAAATAAACCTTAAACTACTTGGTAAAATCAAGCTCAATAAGCCTTACAATCAATGAGAAAGAAGACTTATGCACAGTTGTTAGTTCTGACAGTAACACATAGTGCATAGTGTGTGCATTCTACACGAAAATAAAAGAGGGATAATGCGCAACCTTACACTGTCTACATGTCTATTTTTACCGAACCCACGCACACACAAAGAAATGATAGGGCTTGAATTTAAATTGTGTTTTCTTAATCAGAGGCTCAATTCTTGCATATGAGGATTGGACTAGGATGGTTTTGATCCACGCAGACACAAACAAGTGAGAAAGGAAGATCTAATAGCCTAATTGGGGAGGAATTTGATCCTTCTCTCCAGGGGAGTTGCCAATCTATTGGGATAGTTTTTCCACTTGGGTGAGAAAAAACAGGCCACTTAGTTTCCTTGTTAGGCCAACAAGACAATACAAAAATTGGTTAGTTGATTAGCAGCTCAACTAACGAGAAAACAAGAAAACAAATAACGATAAATAAAAACTAAACTAAGCATGTAAAAACTCAAAAGGATGATTGAAAGAGACACAAGGAATGACTACCAATAGGAATGATCTTCGAATTGATAACACATAGGAGAAATATGGGAAATTATGAGTTCCCTCTTCCTCCTTGGGAGGGCTCTTGAATACCCCAAATGCAAATCTCTCTCTCTTCTAAAAATGGAAATACAATGGTGAAGACTTGATGGTTGAACTTCTCAAGAGGAAAGAAGTGCAACACTTTCTATTGATTCTCAAATATCTCTAAGAGAACGATGGTTTCTCCAAAATGAATTGAACAACATAACAATACTCAAAACTCTTCTCTATTTTTGCATACCTTGGTCATGTATTTATAGGACCATTGCAAGATTTTTCATAACTTGCTTGTAATGTGAATGGGGGCCCTTTGAAGGTACTTCCCATCCTTTCAGTATCCCCAATCCTATATGTTGGGCTGATTTTGAAGTCTTATCATCGTACACTTCAAACTTGAAGTGGTTGAGGCCTGACCAACTGCATTAATACATCGTTTCCACATCAATGCGAGTTCTTGTGGAGATAACCATGCAGATTGTTTCATTTGTGCATTCAATGATGTGTTGGCCTGTGCAAATATGTGCAAGCAAGATTTGGGGTGACTGCACTGAAATTCAATCACTATTTGCATAGTTTTGGTTGCTTGCTGGACAAGTTTTCTAAATGCTTGAGGTATGATGATTGATGTGTTGTGTTGGTATTTTATTCAACCATTGCTTGCATTGTTGTAAGCAATTTTTCAGTGATAACAAAGATATTAGATTACAACTTGAAAAGAGAGAAAGAAAATTAGTCATATTAACATGGGCTCTACAAAACATGTGCATGCCAAATGGACTTCCTAGCAAATATAAAAAAAGAAAAAACCCGAGTACTCCAAACTATTTTAATAAATTTGGGTGCTTTAAAGTTTAAACTATTTGACAAAAATGTTCTATTGTTTTGGTCAAGATGACATGATTTTCCTAATTTCCTCACTATTTAGTCATGCACTTACTAACGATGGAGATAATATTACATGCATAACTTAGCCTGAACAAGAAACAAAACCACATACATTCTCTGTTAGATAATCCAAAAATACAATTATCATAGTTTATAAAGTTAGAATAAATTGATTATTAATTTAAGAATATTAAATTAATAATCTAGAATATTTGATAAATAAATGTAGACATTTAGAGATATATTATTGTTGTAAAAGATATGACTCTAAAGAGGTGTCGTATCTTAGGCTCTAAATTAGGAGATTTGTTTTAAGATTGTTAAGATAACATTTATTGTAAATGGACAATTGTTTATTTAATAAGTGATCCATATCTTGAGTTTGTTAGGACTTTTAACCTATATATATATCTCATTGCAAGAGTATTGAGTAGTTGGGATGTAAACTCTTGCAATGTCTCTTATGTAATTTCTTTTCCTATTAATAAAATTGTGTGTCTGAGGACACTTCAGCCATTATTGTGGTATCAGAGCTCCAGTAATGCTGCTGAAATGAAGAAGAGATTTTCTGATCGGCAGAAGAGATCTCTGCGTTGCAGACCAAGGAAAGTCGACGCATACTCTGTCAGTAAATCGGTCAGTTATTGTTCAATTTTTTTTAAGAAAAAGGAAAATAAATTGTTTTTCTTTCAGTTTTCAGTCATTAGACTCAGAAAAATTGTTTCTGGCATAGTAATTTCTTGTTGTAAAAGAACGCATTACTACCCCTAGATCCTTTGTAGTGATACATCCGTCTCGATCCTTGTCAAACAAGCTGAAAGCCTCCTTGAACTCAGAAATTTGCTCCTCTGTAAGCATGTCCATATTTTTCACAAAATGCCAGCAGATAGACTACCAGAGAAACCAAAGAATGCGCACTGGTAAATAAATTATTTGCGCGCCAATAATCTCTGACTGTGTCGCCCAGGATCAAAATCGATCTCATTGTCTCAAAACAGGCTGATATTTCAATATGGATTTCGATCAATCTGTATCACTTCGGCCATTATTTGTGCACGAATATTGCCATTATTGCATTATTGATATTTCAATAACAGATTATTGTATTCAGATTATTGTGCGTGCGAATTATTCAGATTATTGTGCGTGCGAATTATTGTGTCTGGTCTGGTTTTGGTTGAGAATTGACTATGTTGTTATTGAGAAGAGGAAGGAGAGCAATGTCGGACGATGATCACCAGTTCGAGTCCAAGGCCGATGCAGGAGAAATTTTCCATTAAAAATGAATCGAATGGATCTTGGTTTTCATTCCTCCAGCATTGAATCATCCAACAATGATATGGTAAATGATATCTGCGCAGCTCGGGTCTCATCTTGCACAAATTTTTTTGTCTCTTTTGTCTAAAAATATATACGTATTGTGAGCACAGTTGGGTCTTGGACGGATTTGATCTGGAGATCTGCACCTGTGAGATCATTGGTAGTATATTTGAAGAGAGCGCATCAACGTTTGCATACTTCACATCAGTGTTTGAAGAAGCCCTGCATACAGATCCGTTACCCTACAACCTGCCATTGTTGTGAGTGGATTAAAATGTTCAGAGTTTGCATGCACGAATTCGGCACTCCAGCAAGGTGAATCGCAATATGTTTGGAATGATGACGTTATGCATTTAAAAATCCATGTGAATCTAAGATCTGTGTATCAAGAGCCATGCAGATTCGTGTGAAGCTAGGTATGAATTGACTCATTGGTGCAATTTTATTTTGGCGTTTGTTTTAAAAGGAAATAATAAGAGATACAGATCAGTCATTTCTCTCAGCCAATTTTTATATTGTGCATAAACATTCAGATCGGCCACTGCCAGCTTCAGCAAAATGAGTCCTTTTTAATTTCCATAATTGCCATTATCTTGATGTGTGTGGTAGTTTTTTGTCAGGATGGTGAGTAACGCATATCTTTAAACGCGCAAATCTTCACAAGTGGGAATAAATTCATGTAAATTGGTGCCTTTGAAGGTCACTTCAAACTTGGTTGTCATCCAAGTGCCTTTATAAAGGCTTTCTTCAAAGTATTTTGTGTTTTTTACTTTGAGGGGGGGAAAGATTGCCAGATTTGTTTTGTAAAAGTGTAAGATTTTAAAAGTTTCTTGGAATTTTGACTGGAGCCAAGTACAAAGCTCAGTCATTGTTTCCTTGTTTCAACGACTATACGAGGGGCAAGGCCAAGCCCCAATAGATCTTCTTTGGTGTGATGTGTTTGGTGTGGTGTTCATCTTTCTTGGTGTGATTCTTTCTGGTGCGTACATTCACTAAAGTCCAAATGTCGAAATTAATTAATTTATTCTCCGACTCAGATAAACTTGAAGGCACAAAATCTTATAAAACATGGAAACGACTCATTGAAAGTACTCTCATTTACAATGAACTTTGGCATGATATCTGTAATGAAGATACTAATCCCACTAAGCCAACAAATGCAGTGACATTAGCAAAATGGGAAGTTAAAAATGCCAAAGCATTAGCACTTATTAAAGCTTCAGTTAATGATGAAATGTATGTGCATATTGAAAATATGACTGATGCGTGGTCTGCCTTGAAAGTGTATAAAGACTTATTTGATACTCAGCCTGAATCCAAGAAAGTTGATCTTCAATTAAAGTTGATTCAACAAAAATTGATGGAAGGCGGTGATGTCCATGAATATATTTCCAGACTTAAAAACATTAAGCAGGAAATATTAAATGCAGAGTTTCAAGCAGTAGATGATAGTTTTATGACTACAATATTAATAGCTGGATTTCCTTCTTCTTATACACATTTTTTGGAGACTTTACAAGTCACTGGCAAGTTATAAAACCTTACATTTGATGAACTAAGTGAACTATTGTCTCAACACAATAAAACTTTTGGAAAGAAAACACAAGTTGGCGAAGATATTTTTCTCTCAGAAGAAAGCACAAGTAAGCCTTCCAGTGACAGTTATAGCAACAGAGGAAGAGGTAATTTTGTACAAAGCCATGGACGAAGTCAACATAGAGATACAAATTTTCAAGGCAGAGGCAATAGTCAAGGCAGAGGCAACATTCAAGGAAGAGGGTCTTTTCAAGGTAAAGGAAACAATCAAGGCAGAGGATCTTTTCATGCAAGAGGAAATAGTCAAGGTAGAGGTTCTTTTCAAGGCCACAATCAAGGCAGAGGACAGACTACGTCCAGAAATCAAAGCAGGGGCAGAGGATAGAATTTTGGCAGAGGGAGAGACTTTAGTCAAATTGTTTGCAGAAGGTGTAACAAAGTCGGTCATTATGCAGAAGATTGTCGCACTTCCATTGACAAAATTTCCAAGTTTCAACAAAACACAACACAATTTTCTAATGATCGACAGGATGATGATTCAGAATATGTGTTTACATCATCTTCAACATTACATATTTCCAATTATTTTCAAAGTGATTATGAAGATGCTTGGATTTTAGATTCAGGAGCATCTCAACACATGACTTTCAGACGTGACTTCTTTTGGGATTTTAAAGAATGTCATCTTAATCATGTTTTTCTTGCAGATCATACTCAACATACTCCTTCTGGAAAAGGAGTCGTTAAAGTTTATTTACCTGATATTGGAGAACGACTAGTTTCAAATGTATGGTATGTACCCACTTTCAAAAAGAATTTGTTGTCTTTAGTCACAATTCGACAAGCAGGACATCAAGTAATTATGGAAGATGGCTTGGTGAAGATAAATTCAGTTAAACAAAATATGAAAAAAATGATGACAGGATATGAAGACGGAAAACTGTTAAGGATGAAAGGAAAAATTATTCCAAGACATTCAGACTTTGCAGGATCAGTCAGTACAGGTATCTCTCCTATCAGGTTGTGGCATGTGAGATATGGACATCTCAACTTTGAAAGTCTGTCTCAATTGCAAAAACAAGGCATGGTTAAGGGACTTCCCACTTTCAAAAAGGATAGTTCACAGTGATGTTTGTGGACCCCTCGAAACTTCTTTCGGTGGTTGCAAATATTTTTTACTCTTTGTTGATGATTTCAGTAGAATAACTTGGGTTTACTTCTTGAAACAAAA